>QVOB01000551.1:0-63061 GCA_014839585.1 Pseudomyrmex concolor | reverse complement strand
AGGATTTAGAAGTTTTCCAATAAGAGCAGCTTTCATACGGAACTGAGCGTGTCGTCATCGCGCGTCTCATGTTTTCACGCGACATCTCGTAACTCTTCTCTTGTAACGATTTCACGGATGACAGTTGCTGAAAAAAAAAAAAAAAACTTACGCTTTCACGAAACGCACGTTTTCTCGCAGCTGTAAACATCATACAGGACGTTCGTGTAATCGACTTCGATTTTAATAATCTTCAATATATGTATATAGTATATATATGTATGTACATATATGTCAATATATATACATATATGTATAAATACATATGATTGATAGGTTACTAATGATTATCTTTTCTATGCTGAAGAAATTTCTTAAGATCCTATTATGTATATATTTGGATCCCCTCTTCGCTAAACGAGATCCTAAATAAACTCCTCGCTTACTGCGAGAGTCATTGTTTAATGATAGGTTCTCGAGCACGAAATGGACTCGCACAATAACATGTCCAATGGCTATTGTTATATTGTGCAACATAAAGTGGAACAAAGCAAAGAAGATAACTGCGTAACGGACAATGAAGCGCGAACTTTTGGCACGCCTCGGAGTTTCGTCGTGTTGGGCGAGAGCAATCGATTCGTCGCGGTCGCTGTTTCGCGCTTTATCGACGAACTGGCGATTTCACGAGATGTGTGTCGCGCGGAAAATTTTCGCCGAGCGTACCGGCGCAGAAGAAAACGCACGTTTAGAAGCAAATTTTACATCTAGTACGTACGCGCGATACTCACGGATGTCTCATGTGTCTATACGCCATTAGACACGCGACAACCGCGGCAGCTATGACTGAAAGTGATTTTAGCATGAATTGGCAGCGTTGCTCGACGTGTCTATCTCTTTTCGCATAATAAAACTCTGACTGCTTGATCGAAGGTCAGTGTCGCGACGGACTTTATTATTTATGGAAAGAGTTTCCGGATTAAACGTTAAGTAAAAGATTTTCTGAAGATTATGCATGAATTATGTATCTCTCGAGAAAAAGTAAGAAAAAATCTTTTTCTCCAAAAAAAAGTTTTTTGCTTTTTGTTTTATTTCACATTTTATTTTCATGAATTGAATCCCATGTACACGCTAGAAATGTTTCAAATATTTTTATCACATTTTAAAATAAAAATCAAAGGATATAAAGCGAAAATTGCTTTCAGTATAAAATATAAGAGAATACAATTAATTTTGGAAATAAAAAGTGTAAAAAAATGTAGAGTAATGTATGAAATATAAAGTATACGGATGTCTCTTTTCGCGCGTGTGTATACATTTATTTTGTTTGTTATTTTAAAAAATTTTTCACACATTTTTTGATAAGCTTTATTAAGAATTTATAAATACACAGAGAGAAATAATAATTTTTGTAGTCATGAAATTTTTTTCTGCTTTCTAAAAGCTTTCTTAACATTTACTAAATAAAACGAAAAAATAATAGTTTTGAATGATAATAAATTATGAAATATACAATGAATTTTATTATAACGTAATTATATTAAATGTAAACATTGAAAAAATTAATAATGAACGTATATGTGTGTGGGCGCACGTGAATTTAAGGACAATATATATTACCGCATTTTTTTTCGAGCGAGTTTACGCGAGACACAATTGTGTCTCTCCAAGTTCTTTAATTCTATCTTTATTCCACTGGCTGTATTTCACGCGTTAAACGAAGGATCTAGCGGATTTCCGAACAAATTCCTAGATTAATTCTTAATTGATCAGACGCTCGCGACGAATTCAGGTAGCGTCGAAGTATAAAAGAGTTTTAAAGAGCTCTATTCTTAAATCCTTTTTAAGAGCCCGAACAAAATAACTTCGGGACACGTGTTCTTCTCACGTGTTTTATCGATCGAAACGACGGTAACGCAAAATGATAGTATCGTGGCGGTTTGATCAGCGCTTTAAGTATCGATTCACTGAAAATAGTCAAGATGCTGAAGATACTTGCGCGATCGTGTAAACAGAATATATTTAATCGCGTCGACGACAGTCTTCGCATCTTGAGCAGCGATACAGATCGATCAGCAGTAAAAAAAAATCTATATCACGGTAAAATATACGAAATCTAAACGTAAAGTATCCAATGAAAAATTTCAAGTAACCACAGATATAAAAATGTAAAGATATCATTAATGCTGATCTTTAGATTAACGTAGAGCCAACGTTCACATGTTCGGGTTCTGCGAGAAGAAGAAAAAACACTTCTATCTTTCTGTGTACTTTGTTCTCTTTTCCATCCAATATAACGGTTGGCTGGATCAATGTCGACGATATGAGAGTTTCGAAAAAAAACTATCGCTGTGTCTGAAAATTACCTTACCTTTTCTTATCGACAGCGTGCACCTTGTTTTGTTCCGCGGAATCGAATATATGACGGTCACTGTGCAAAACTGTATAATCACCACCGCTCTTATATATGCGGAGAATGAATGTATGAATGTAGAGACTTGACGATGCATTTACAGCTAACAAAGAACATCCTGGAAACACAGTTTAAACCGTTTAATTTAGGCGCGTTTACGTACAGCGCGAGTACACGAGAACAATTTGCGAGTATCGCAGGAAGTAGTTAAATTTTTTTGCCGCGAATGTTTGCACGGCACGAAAATGCATAGCGGCGGCAACGGCGGCGGCGGCGACGACTTTCAAATAAAAACATGTCGAACACGCGAACGCGGTGTTGCAGATTGTGCATCAGAACGCAAATAATTATTTACAGCCACGCTCTTGCACAAGCACTTTCATTAAATGTTAATATTCATACGCCGTACGCGAACAGCGCACGATCTTCTTGCTTGTGACATAAATGTCAATTTGGATTTTTGTGCGAGGTTTTGTATTCTATTCACTTCGCCGTGTAACTCCAAAATAGTACTCCAGTTTTATCTTGTTCTCAGTTTATTACATCTCGAAGTAATCTAGATTGTTTTCTCGGTATTTCGTTACATTTTGACGTTGACATCTTGCTCTCATGTTTTCTAAAGAGTTTTACTCAGTCTTTTCTTTAATTTCTTTTACTAGTTTTTCTAAAGAGTCAAGATACTTAATAAAGCAATCTGAATGTTTTGATTACACATTTCAAGATCACGCACACACACATAAAGCAAAGATATGTGTATACACACACATAAAGCAAAGATATATTTGCATAGAAAGCTATGATTAGAAAAGGATGCCAATACATTAACATATAAGAATTTCAAGTTATTTTTTGATTCATTTATACACTGAAAAAAAAATAAAAAAATGTTTTGTTGAGATAACCAAACTTTGATAATCTCAACCAAAACTTTTTTTGGTTCGCACAACACTTTATTTGGTTCGATTTATCAAAGGTTGGTTATCTCAACAAAACTTTTTTTTTCAGTGTATGTAAATAAACATTAAAACGATGACAAGAATCTGGAACTCGATCTCCAACCTGCGTCTTGTGTTTTGTTCTTCATTTTCTTCCTCACCGTTTAATATTTTTCATTTCGTTACAAAACATGTGTTCCACTTGACAAACAAAGCAGGACTTTAATTTTTCAAAACAAAAACTCTTATTTATTTAAAGCGCTTGATTTATTTTACAGTGTTCGGGTACGATATTTCGACACGAAATCCGCGCGTGTTTTGCCGTGATATTCCATTCACTTTCCTCTCACTTTCTTTCATTCCGTATTATTTAAAAGCAACGACCCGAGAATTTTTGGTCGAACTAAATTGAACTACATCCGGATGGAAAAAAAAAAAAAAAAATAGCACGATCGACAATAAAAATTCATATTCCGAAATTTCTCTTTGCGGCGCGGCTGAATTTAATTTACGCTAGATCGACAGTGTGTTTCGATGTTTGGCGCGGCTTGATCAGCCGAGATCTGGCTTTCGTGTTAGAACGACAGCCGTGGCAGATTAAAGTGCCAGTAAAAGTTGATAGAGATCATATAAATACGGTGCGCGCCAACGATAGCTTACAGTTGTTAGTTATTATCGCGAACTTGGAACGAATGCGCTTGAAGGTTGCTCGAACACACGGCATCATTCGAGTTGTAGCGTCACTCGAATATGAGAGAGATAATATCTTTATGTGTGCGCGAAAAAATAAATATATTTGGCACACATACAAGCATATAACTGTTTTTTTTTTTACATTAAACTGACAAGTGAAGAGTATTTATAGAGTAATTACGTTTTAAAAGTATAACTTCACGAGCCGCGCTTTATAACTTTATAGAGAGAGATGGTTGACTTTTTCAATAAATTTTCTCTAATAAACGGCTGCAAAAAAAAAAAAGAAGGCTGTTCTCGCAGCTGTTAAACTTAACGGAAAAAAGACACATCGGTCTGAATTACTTGAGTATAAGCCCTCCAAACTATTACAAACACGTTCTTGCAGACTAATTAATTTTCACGAAGCGTGTTATGAGAGAATGGTGAGACAAAGTCTCAGTTTTACGTTAAACGCCTCGTTGCGCATAGAGAAGGTAAATGCACACACATACATACGAAAGCGTGCGCTCGTTATATGCAGATAGACAAGCGAGATCTAAACGGAGCATATGTAACAGTAGCACTGCTGCTAATTCTGGAACGATTTGGTGCTTTGCGTTGCTTCTTACTCGTCTTATTATTTTATGCCGATACAATATATGTTCTCGCTATTTCTCGTCGCGATATGAATTCTTTCATAATTACACGATCTCACGGAAAATAAAAAGAAGAGAAAAAAGCGCGAAGATATCGAAAGTTTAAACTCGAAAAGTTTTATCTCCGAAAGTGTGACCGAAGTTTGGCAAATTACGTGATATATTTTACAAATTCTTTCCCTCTCGTCTGGAAATATTTTATATAATGCTATCATTAAAATTCCCTCTCCCCCGAAAACATTTTTCTTATTCGAAAATGTGACGGTTTTCTTTTGGCGCGCGCGAGAAGCGTTCAATAATTTTTTCATGTATGTACCGTATAAGCGAGCTCCGTCGAAGATAGAATAGAATTTTCTCTATCAAAGGTATCTTGTGCATACGCGCAAAGAGGAGAAGGAAAATGATCGCCGCTGGAGTGCAATCTATTGAAAGGATCCATCGATTCCGTCGACCCCAAACGTCGAAAATTTCTCACAGTTCTTGGTGGGGCGGTGCAAGTGCCACGTCGTCCTTGACGCGGAGCGATCGCGATATGTGACCTCCGCTTGAGGAAACTCGCCCTTCGCGAATCAGACACCGAGAGAAACACGTCAAACTGTTTTTTTTTTATTATAAGTTTTTTTTCTTTTTTCTTTTATATTCGGCTTACAATTCCAAGGCAAACTCTGGCACGCGAGTGAAACGCCTGAATATTTCCACCCGCTTACTCGTAGACCGTATATAATCGCGCGTTTTTCCGAGCGACATCTTTATATTTCTGTAGGTATGCCGTGTATATAGTAAACGAAATTTTCGTCTCTCGTCGACACGCGAAGCTTTATTTTATATAGTATCACGCGACGTCGAGTTTGCGTATGTCGTACGAACATAGCTCGTCAATAGCTTATGTAACACAGGTTCCATAAGTAAAGTAAACAAATGTCCTCAAGAACGACTGGTCTGAATGGGGATAATATCATTCCTTTAAAAAAAAAAAAAAAAAAAAAAAAAACAGTAACGACATCAATGTTTCCATTAGATGATTTTATCGCTCGTAATATCTCCACTTGTTGTGAGCTGAAATAAGTTTGGAATTATTGAACTCCACCGAGAGTCGCGTAAAAGAGATCGAGAAAAAAAAAGATCGCAAGGGATAACATTTGTTCTTATTTAAACGCGATTTGTTCTTATTTATTATTTATGCCGCTATTTTCTGCTATCTTCGGCAAGAGTCTCGCGGCAAATTGTTACAAATTCGGTCGGCGATTGTATTTTTCCCCAGTAAATTTTCGAGAGAAAATGAGAGCAAGAAACTGCGAAAATAACGTGCCGCTGACGGGTTGCAAGGCCGCGAGCGAACGGTCCTCATCATTTCTTGCAGCTTAGAATAATGAAAGGCCCGGCGGCGGCTTCTTTTATCTACAAGTACATAGACGATGAGCGAGCCGACGCGCTATTTTCGGTTACAGTCGTAATTTTGCAAAGTGTCACGGTCGAGAATTACGACCGAGCTTCTGCTTCCTCTGTCTCGTACGTCTCGGAGGGAAAAACGAGTCAAATTTTCTGACGGATCAGTTGGACAAAGCTGTCATAATCCATATTCTCACAAAGGGTGCGTGTGATGTGAACGCAGGCAAACGGATCTCTCCTGTGTGCCGAGTTTCATTAGAAAAGCTCTTTGCCTAACTTTATTCTCATCAACGCACCCCCTTAAATTACGATAATAATTTTCGCGCGCTATATCTCGTGTATCTTTCGAAAATTACGGATGATAATTTATTTTGAGTATGATCGTTAGTGCTTGGTGATCCCGTTTTATTAGTAAAACAAAAAAGAGGAAACTTTTTATTCGTTAAAACTCAGTAGTATCGCGGAGAGAGATACTGCGTATCTTTATATATGTATATAAATTATATCATATATGTATAAATTATATCATAAAACATAATTTATGAAGTGGCTGCATAATTTAGACAACTCTTCTTCATAAGACAGTAAGAATCTTAAATTAGGGATAATTCCGCTCACGTTCACACTCTGATATTACGGCAAGAACCAAGTGCCATAGAATAAACCCCCAGAAGACACGGAAGGAAGGAATCTTTCCGGAAGAGCTCCTATATACTACGGAAGTTTTCGAACTTATTGTAGCGCTCGCTATTGCAATTATGTAAATAGATCGACACAGTAGTTCGCTCGAAGAGTTTCGTGCTTCTGTATCATAGAATTCTCGAAGCAACTTTGTATCGAGCAATTTTATGAAGAAGCAATGCGGCATTACGGCGATAGGTTTTCAATTGAAATAAGTTTTTTTTTTATGAAAACAAATTGAAAAAGCCATTTTTATTATTGCGCAACGTATAAAAATGTGCAATAGGTGCTATTCATCTATTTCAATTTTTTTTTTATATACGATAATACGAACTTTTGACTTTTTTTTTTATAAAATGTAATTAAATTTATTCAACATCGATGTATTTAACAATAATTTCAATGAGGAAGAAAAGGACCGTGAATAAATCTGAAGGTTTAGGAACTCAATGAAAATCAGACTAAAAGCTACGTAACCCCAACGAGAGATATCTTGAGCTCTATACGTCACATTGATCCATCACGACAGTTTATCACTTGCCTTATCACTGACAAGACAACTTGCTTTCCTTTCGATATAGCTTTCGCCAACGATCCTTTCGATATAGCTTTTGCCAACGATTACTTCAAAAGAAATGAGACAGCTCTAAAGACAGCTTTCTCTCTCTGGGTTAGAATAATAGTTAAATAACTTGATGATATAACTTATTGTATAATGTAAAATTTCTTTTTCCGAAGAACGGATCTTTGACATAATTTATATGTATTTCAAGATATATATATATAAAAGATTCGGAAGAGTATAAATAATTTATTTTATGTAACGTACATATTTTTGACGTACATATTAGATAAATCTTCTGAGAGAATAAAAGTTTTGTCCATTATGAAGATTGATTGATTGATTGATTATATACAGTTTCTTGTTTTTATTAGAAGTATAATTAAGTATTAAGTAGGCAGCTGAAATGTATTAAGTAGACACAAAAATATATTAATTACGAAGTAGGATTTTTTTCTCTGTACATCTATAATGTCTATTATTTAGAATTAATTTCGCATTATGTGCGAGGATGTACTTTTAAAGATAAAACCAGATTATCTTTCAGATATTTTGAATAGGATATCTGAAACTTTTCGATCGCTATATCAGTTTACTTCAAACGTGGCTTCGATGCTCAATTTTGCGCTAAACCGCCGGAACGCAAGTATCGATTATTATAGAACAAGCAAAATTTACAGAAGAGAAACATAATATATTTTTCGGCTCCCAACGATAAATTTCAACAGTTTTTAATGTCTGCGAACAAGAGATGAAAGATAGAATGTTCTTTCTCTCATACATATCGGAGTTTTAGACGCCAGAGGCACTTTCCGTGATATTTTCAAGAAAAGTCGTAAGATCGTATAAATATCATTAAATCGAGGAAGGTAAGAATCTAACGCACATTAGGAAAGATGTTTTTAAAATGGCGGTAAAAACACGGTTTTTGCTTCATATAAATTATGCGAGAGCTCTTTAAACGCTTGCGATAAAATGGGAAATGAAATTATGCGTTTCAAGAAATGTTTAATATTTTGCAGTGTCACCGAGATAGAAAAAGCTGGAATAGTATTCACACTGCGACATAAATGATGTATGAATTCGAGCCAACGACAACGCGAGCTTGAAGCTTCGCGAAGCGAGTTTCCGCACGTCCGAACAGCGGAGTGAAGATTTTGGCTTACAGAATTTGAATCTGAAAAATTCTGTGTTCTTGACATATTCAATTATACGCTTTTTTTTCAATTACATCAAGAATAAATATGCTCGAAAAAGTATATTTTTTTATATTACGCGCATATTAACGAAGTTGTGTAATAAATCATCGCACGTTTTTGCCGAAAAAAACCGACTATCTGGCAGGAAAAAAGATTTCAGGAAGACCGTTCTTATATATTAAGAGGAGCAACTTATATATGTCACCCACGTGTTGAGATGGTTTTGGGAAGATTTTAATTTTTCCTGTAAAAAAAAAAAAAAAAAAAAAAAAGAAATAGTCTTACGCATACGAAGCGAGCGTAGTTACAAATAATAAACGTTTACGTAGGCGAATGATTAAAAAAGGACGTTTGCTTAAAAAAACAAAGGAAAATAAAGAGCAAAAAATTTTCAGATAATAATATTTGCTGTTACGAACGAGATTTCGACGATACACACAGTTGCTTTTTGAGGATCAAAATCCGTAGACACTAAGGATACGAAACATTTCGATATTGTTTAAAGAGAATAATGTAGCAGGAATTCTTATTGTACAAGCTATATACAATTGAACAAGACTTGCGAGAGACTTTTCTCCCGAGGAAACTTTTCTACGAGTATTTGTTAATATTTAGCTTTTCATCTTTCTTTATCTCCCTCTGTTTATAATATTAGCAATTTGTACGTGGCTTTTTCTTCTCGTACTTTTCTACGCGCGCACGTGCAAGCTATGTGAAATTTCTTTAAGAGGATGATTTATGCTTCATGAAATAGCTACGCATTACGAGGCATTTTAATCCGGTTTTTTGCAGCCGCAAAATATCGTGCAGCTTCTTTTGATGCGTCTTGCCACCGTCAAAAAGAGATGCAAGAAGACTGGATTAAAGCGCGCTGTAATACGCGACTGATGCCATGGAACTTTATGCTTCAATTCCGCCGCGCGATAGATGAAGAGATAAATTCACTCGCACAGCGAGATATTTCCGCCGAGAGAAAAGGGATTTTCTGCGTAATATCGGTTATTTGTAATGTTCGTTTGATGAAGATTCGCACAACGATAACGACGGCAAGTTGCGTTTAAACGGCAATACAAAATAAGTTTGGAAATGCGAGAAATTCTCATTACGGTTAATAGGAACGAGGCCGGCTCATCATTGATCTTTCGAATTCCGTGAGATCTGCCCTTGGCCAGCCTTAGCGTTGAGAATTCTACTTATATTCAACGCAGCCTGCCTCGTGCGATTTACATGCTCGGCATTGTTACGTGATGCGATTTTCCGCGTCGTGGATGAGATATGCGCCTTCGTCTACGTGTCCTTCGCGTACGCGAAATTTTTTCCCGAAGATACAGGAAAACAGGAGTTGCCGTATCGTTCATGCAAATAAAAATAATAATAATAATAGGACGATATCGAGCGGCGTATACTTCTGCTTGGGTAGCAGGTGCAACAATATTCGCCGGCGGTTTTATTATGTAATTCTTTGATAAGACTTATTGTTACTACGCCACACTACTCGTGTGATTAAAAAAGAGAGAGAAACAACAATTCAAGAGAACGCAATTTTTTTCATAGCTGAAACTCATGGAAATTACAACGCTGCTTCTTTCTCTTTTATTTGCTTAGTCTTGGTTTATTTTATGCTTTTATGTTTCTCGTCATGTCAGAAGTTTGTATAGCAAGCAAGAGGGAAGACTGGAAATTTTATCCCAAAAAGACGTAAATATTAAAATTTAAATAAAATTTAGTTCTCTCTCTCTCTCTCTTTCTCTCTCTCTCTCTCTCTCTCTTTGTATGTACGTGTGTGTGTGTGTGTATACGTTCCACCTGTTGATTTTCATTAATATATTGTGTTCGTTAACGCAAAATGTGTTTCATATAAATATAAATTTTCATTTAATCATATTCTTCGCGCGCATTCATACGCTGCATCCTGGCATGTTTGCATTGTCAGATACTCGAATAATATTCTGGACATGTGAGCTATTAATTTCGAACAATAGTTCGTGAAGTTGAATTATTTTGATTAATTTCATTAATATTTTTATTCTCTCTCTCTTGTCCGTTTTATTTTTATATCCAATCTTTTTTTACGCCGGCAAAGCCAGCTGTAATTGTTATCGTTTAGCGTAATTCTTCTCTGTGCCATTTTGCACGGAAAGTGGTATATGCCGTTTAAAAAAAAAGCTAGAGCCACGGGGAGGTTTTTCATCACCGGAAAATTACGGCGCGATTCTGTTATCGATTTTAATCTCACATGGCTGTGTGCAGAATGTGGATGCAATAACGATCCAAACATATATATACATATATGTATAATCTATTTATTTCAATATTCTGCTGAATAAAATTGTCTCTATTTCAACGAAATTGTGTTTCACTTTTACAAACGCATATTGAATTTGTATTTTATAAAACCACGCTTTTTTTCTGTAAGACAGATCTACGTGATCAAAGCAGACTTTCGAAACAATCTTCCTGTTTTAATCCATCCTCTGGTACATCCATCTGCGCTTTAGTACGGTTTACGGTTTCTACGCATTTCTTTGTCTACATCCATCTGTGAACAGTATAAAATCACAAAAAATATATCAAAAATTATCTTTTCCTCAATTTTATTGTATAGCGCAATATTTTTTACAACTTGTACAAATATTTACATCTTTCTATTGCAAGCGATTGTAATATCGTTCGGGTTTTATGTTGTTTTTTGAAAGAGAGAGAGAGAGAGAGAATTCTTTATCAAACGAAAAAACGTTGGCTGATACTCGGTTGGTTTTTGCGAGCCTACGTTGTTGCAACACCATCGCATCAGTTAAAGCACATTCTGCGCAATGGAAGAAACGTTCTGAATGCATCACGTCGCAGCAAAAGGCGACTATATATTTCGCAGTCAGCTGCCGTGAACTGCGACGCACGTATGCGCCGCTTTATGCAACAAATCTAAGAAAAACGAGGCAAGCATAAATAACGTCTGTCTCTGGAAGAGAAGCGCAGAATATTTTTCATACGGCGCGATTTGTTTCTGCAGAAAATTATGACGCGCTAGAATCGAAATGCGCTTTATACGTAAAATTCATACGTCTCGCCGACGATCTCTATTTAGCTCACTCAGAAAAAAATACGCGTGTTTAATCAAAATTTTTTGAATTAAAATCATGTGAAACAGCACGCATATGTACATAAAATCTATTTAGTTAAATATCATTCTGAATAAAATTCGCCTCTATATTTTTCAACGAAATTGATTTACAAATGCATATTGAATTTGTATTTTATAAAACCACTTTTCTATAACAGAGAATTTCTTCCTGCGATTAAAGTGAGTTTTAGAATGAATTTCTTGTCATTTTGCAGTAATAAAATATTCACAGTCGTCTTTGTGAAAGCTTTATTTGGCGGCATAAATTAGCCGAGTGATTATCTTGAAACACGATCTTATTCATTATTAAATGTCGCGCGATTTTTCCTCGTGTTTTCTTGATTTCAACGATAAGATCGGTTTCGAAGAATAAAAATGACAACAATAAGCTTACCCTGGTAACGATCTTCTTCAGGATCACGTAGCTGGCCGACGTTCTACCGCCGGAATAATTGACCCAAATGTACCGCAAAAATAGCAGATCATAAATTACACGAACTCGCGACAAAAGTGCACTTGACACAACGCTGTCGGCACACGATTGCTATACCGGAGAAAGATGCAGAAACAGAGAAAAAGAAAGACAGTGTGTGTATGTGTGTATGAGTATGTGTGTGTGTGAGTGTGTGTGAGAAAAAGAGAGAGAGAAAGAGAGATGGAAGCAGGAGACCGGGAAAGAGAAGAGGACGTCCCATTGAAAGTTGCCAACACTCTTCCGTCGTGTCCTCATTTTGAGTAGGAACGAATGGAAAACTGCCGCACCAGCTGATACGCGAATCTCGAAGGAACGCTACGATCGAAACACGTGCACACGTCGCGGCCGAGGAGAGTCGCTTAATTGTTCGTCCCGATCTAACGTCGTTCATGAGTTAGTTAGAATGTCGACGTGATTTGTGCATCAGTATTGAATCCAGAAATAAATGTGAAAACTTGTTGTAAAGTAGCAGAAACGACAATTTTATTATCCGATTTTTCCTCGGTGCGAATAAAAAAAACTTATTAATTCACTTAATAACAAAGACTTTGAGCGCCGTAATTAAGTCGGCTTTAATTAAATAGCTAACGACTCAATAATGTAGCATAATTCGTCGCGAGAAAATGCTTAGTAATCTTGCACAGGCGCCCCGGAACATTAAAAATAATGAAGCATTTCTCAGATGTTTTTCAATGCAATATTCATTACCGCTTTACAAGTTTTACACCGACCGTGTTCCATTTAAATTAAACACACTTCGCATCTGCGTCCTGAAATGAAAGGGATATTTTCCCGCGTAAGGCTATACGCAAATTTTACTAACGCTCGCGCTCATTGCGCGCGCGATGATAGTAGATTGAAAAAAATAGTCCAATGTTCTTAAAGATGCCTGTTTTTTTGTTTTATTTATAGATCCGCACGCTCAACGACATCGTAGCGTCGTCGTCGCATTGAGTCGAAAATCCGAAGCTTCTCTAGGACACGTTTCTCTCTCGATCCGGCTTCGTAAATCTTGTAACGGCGATTAAGCCAACGAGAATCGTCTCGTCCGAGAAGGACAGATACGTAAGAGAGTTTCTTTCTTCTGAATCAAAGATGAACGTTTCCCTGGTGCGTCGGCTAATCGGGACTTCTGTCACTTAAAGTTACCTTTCCAACTATCTTTTTTTGTACGGACACAAGTTAAAGGAAGCAACGAGGCTATCGACGTTCGTTCACGGCGTCGGCAGCCGTCGAACAAAAGAATGACCACGAAGAGCACGTTCGATCCGACGGAGATCTCCTCGTTCGATGTGACGTCGTTGCTGGACGTCACCTCGACCGAGGAGGATGCTTACGCGAACAACAGCACCGAGGTGAACGCGATGGAGATGAACTGGGACATGCCGGACATGCCGTCGACTATCGCCAAAGTCTGCGTTCTCGGCTCGATTATCGCCACAGCCGTGTTTGGCAATCTCCTGGTAATGGTATCGGTGATACGGCATAGAAAGCTGCGCATTATCACCAACTACTTCGTTGTATCGCTCGCGCTCGCGGACATGCTGGTAGCGATGTTCGCGATGACGTTCAACGCGAGCGTGCAGGTAACCGGCCGCTGGCTGTTCGGCTATTTTATGTGCGACGTCTGGAACTCGCTTGACGTATACTTCAGCACAAGCTCGATATTGCACTTGATGTGCATCTCCGTGGATCGTTATTATGCGATAGTTAAGCCGCTCAAGTATCCGAGCAACATGACGAAGCGAGTTGTCGCGTACATGCTGCTCGCTTGTTGGGTGTCGCCGGCGATCATCTCTTTCGTGCCGATCTTCTGCGGCTGGTACACCACGGAGGAGAACAGCGTGCACCGACACAAGCACCCGGAGCTCTGCGAATTCAAAGTCAACAGAATCTACGCTGTGCTGTCGTCGAGCATATCCTTCTGGATACCGTGCTCCATCATGGCGGTCATGTACTTCGCGATATTCAAAGAGGCGAACAAACAGGAGAAGCAAATGCTCAGCAGAATGGGTAACGCGATGCTGCTCAGCCACAGACCGAGCAAGGATCTCAATAATTTGAACGGCGAACTGAACAGCGGCGGCTCCTCGAAGACGCTGACTTTAAACGAGATCAACACCGAGCATCTGCACACGCCCACGAAGGACAAAAACATGATGAAGATGAAAAGGGAGCACAAAGCGGCGAGAACGCTGAGTATTATCATGGGAACCTTCATTCTCTGTTGGCTGCCATTTTTCCTTTGGTATGTGTATATTTAAGCGTTAGTAATAAATTAATTTTTTCTTTTCTTTTTTTAAAGTCGTAGCTATTGTGCATATATAAAAGAATATACAAAAAGATTAAAAACAATATTCAACAGTATCGTAAAAATTCTCTCAGTGCAAGCATTAAATTCGAGTTTTTTTAATTAAAATTTATATTCATTTGTATGTTTTCTGTTGTTTGTTTCACGATATATGCGATTATGAAATTATTATATGCGAGTATGAAATTAATTAATTGTCTTTTTATTTTGGTAATAATGTTTCGCGTCGAGCGCGCGTTTGTCAAATTATAATTAAAAAAAAAAAAACACAAACAATTCTTAATTACTCAGGTACGTCATTACGGCGGCGTGCGGCAAATCCTGTCCGTGCCCCGACATCGTAATCGCGATCCTCTTCTGGATCGGATACACGAATTCAGCGTTGAATCCATTAATCTATGCGTATTTTAATCGCGACTTTCGAGAGGCGTTTAAAAATACGCTGCAGTGCGCTTTCTGTTCGCTCTGCAGACGGGAGCCGTCGGATCTCGAAGCGCTGGACTTCCGTCGGCCATCCCTAAGGTACGATCTGGTCTAACACGTTAAGGTATGCATTTCTATTGTTTTCTTTCTTTTACCAGTTCTTTACTTTGAGTATTGTTGTTGTTATGTTTGACGCTCTGAAAAGTACATTTCCATGTATCAGAAAATTGTTTTCTATCTACTCTCTCTCTAAATTCTACAAACGTCAACAAAATGATATACATGTCAAAACGATGTAAAATTTGCTGCCGATATCGATTAAACGATATAAATTTCTCCGTACATAGGATGTGTTTGCGCGAGATATATAAATATTTTTATCGTCGCGGATTTGATTCGATGATCGTGATTAATCGAATTTCCTGATACATCGAAAAACAAGGGCGATTTATTTACATAAATTCTCAGTTATAAAAAAAAAAAAAAAAACGACAATGTTATGTTTTGCATTATTTAGCGCAATCCCAGTTTCGCTAAACTACGTGAAATAAAATCTAACTACTGATCGTAACACTAAACTTCGGTTATTTCGGCGATATATAATAATGATCAGTTCGCATTTCATATTTCAAATAATAGACAGCGAATAGCGAGAGCAATTATACCACGGGTCCGAATTTATTCCAAACGTTATATTCGCGGTTCCGAGAAACGATCGTTAAACCCATAAATTAAACCTAATTTAATCCGCGTGGATGTATGGCGTCATGTATCTCCATTTTCATTCTCCGCGCCAATTACTCCATTATTCTGTTCAATTACATATACTGCGTATCTCGCACGAGCTGTATCTGCGATGATGCGCGACGATGATTGAACTGACAGCTGTACAAGGGAGAATCAAGAGATACCAAAAGCGCGATTATGTACGTTTTCGCATAACAGAGAGAACGAAGAACGCTCTCGATGCACACTACATATTTCTCTTTGAAATATGATCGCACAAAATGATAACTTATCGACTTTTTGGTAACACATTTTTTAGCTTTTGTATGCAGTTATTCTCTGAAAAAAAAAGATGGAACACGCGCATAAATATTTTTCTCTTATCTGTGTTTTATTTTAAAATAAAATTTACCAAATAGACAAGCAATTAAAAAGTATATATTTTAAGCTTTTTCAATTATTACGTTCGTTATGAAAGAGAAAACAAATGTAATAAAAACAACAATTTTTTGTTTTTTCAAAGTTTGCGTGAATTTATATTGTACGATTGATCGAAGCTTTAAATTATTTTGAGCTTCTTTTAAGTATATTCAGCAAAGACAGAGCAAGCGTTGCACAGACAAATCCATCTATTCCGACTTCACGAAGAAAGTAATTTCCCGTCCGCTTGAATTCTGCTTCCAGATACGACGACCGTACTAAGACCATGTACTCGGAGACGTACATGAAGCACATCGACCGACGAAGATCGAGTGAGTTCGGGAGCAGTCTTTGAGAAACACGGAACTCTACGTAGATTCTAAGTGCATACACACGAGTGCAAAAACACGAATCCACATTTACACATCCTAACACACACACACACACACACACACACACACACACAAAACATGCACACATCGATATTATACATGTGCGCGCGCCATGTAAACGTATACTCGTATTACATGCATATATATAATACATTATATAAATGTTCGTTAACGTGTTAATCTGTCCCGCCGTTCTCTGCCACTTTGCCAAACGAATGAGAATGAAGGGGATGAAGGGAGACTCACTGTTTTTCTCATGGTGACGACATACATACATACATACATACATACATACATACATACATACACACACACATACACACACATACACATGCATCTATATATTAAAAGAAAAAAAGTGTGTCGCGCGTATACATTGCCAAAGTTAGATTTTTTGTGTAAGCTTCTGTAGCTCTTCGCGAAAAGTGTGCGTCGTGCTTCGCGGGGATCAATAAAATCGCGTCCGCGGCGAAACGAAGGGGGGTTTTCCGACTGAACGACAAATGTTGCCGAGCACTTCACGAGAGGAGGCGATTCCGCTCTTACGGATATCCTGAGGTGAGGATACACCTGAGCGAATATAAACTTTGAGAAGCCAACGAGACGGAGAGAACTCGGTTGGTCTTGTAAATCTCACGGTGTACTTTCCTTCGCCCCGAGGACGTTCTCTTCGCTCTCTCTCTTTCTCTCTCCCTCTCTCTCTCCCTCTCTTGAAACGCAGCTTTCTTCCAGTTTTAATGGCCTCTCTTTGAGATCTGAATTTCGCGGTTTCATCGACACAGTATTGGATCTCGTTTATATCGAGCGGCAGCGAGCTGTGCGTTAAATTCGCTCCATTTTCATAAAAACTAATTTTAATCTATTTATATATTTAAGACACAAATATATACTGCGCGAAATTACGTCTTTCGTAATTATACTTTGAGTCGATAAAGAACAAACGTTTCATTACGATCAGATTTTGACGTCTAAAAGAATTCTTTTGTATAACATGAGAAATTTAACATCACATATTAAAGTGTGTAATATATAATTAAATTAATCTAATCTCTAGTCGATGGTATGCATGATGATTTTGTGCTCAAAAACTCGAACTGTTCCAGAGCGCGATCAAATCAGCGTCAGATTGCTCGGTCGTTCCCTTTATATTTGAAACATTTAGAAAATTAAGACTACTTAATTACAGAAATCAAACGGTTGCTTTTAATTGTACTCAAACTTCTCGCTAGTTTTATTATTAATTTCGCCGTTTCGTATATCGCGATCTCAATTTCGCAACAATGCTTTATGAAAATGATAAGTTTTCATCTCGCGGCGTACTGAAATTGGCATGAGAATTAATTGAGTGCTTTATCGCGACTGCGATCGTGTAAGCATTCGAATGGCTTTCGGAAATTGTAGCGCTTCTCGGAAAAGTGTAGTAGTTGTTGTTGGTGTAACTTTAAGTCAGAACAGTATTGTTACAATGTCGCTAATACATCCATACGGACGAATTATGCAGTTACGTTGTCGTGATTCGCAAAATCGACCTAATTAGAATTCCTATGTAAGTAATATCGTGATGTTACGTCCAAATTCGTCACGTGTCGCGTTCACAAATCGCATTGGTGCAACACTGTGATTCTTAGTTCCTACATCTATAAGACAACGTATACTTTTTTAATTTTTAATTTTTATTTTTTTTTGTGATTTCCTCCTTTCGCATTACAATGCTCAGCTTTTTTTTTTTTTTTGTTTTGTGCACAAAAGTTGTCACTGCTCGAATGTGGTGCACCACAGCGGGATTTACGAGTGCATTATCGGTAGACAGATATTTATATTTTTCTGTTTCTCTCTCGTCGCTCTTCCAGCGGAATGCCGAAGAAGAAGATATCGATCTTCGTTTCTGTATGAAAGGCACGTCGTAAACGTCAATTTCCTTTGACCGGCGAAACGGTGAACGGGGGAAGAAACGGTTGGAAGGACTCGTCTTCCAGTACGGTGAATAAAACGGTGACGATTGTGATCTTGTTTATACGAGTCCAACGAACGTGCGTTTCATTTGTGCGTTTTCGTTTTTCGCGGTCGTCGTCGCGGTGACTTTCACGCAGTGAAAATCACGTAGTTTTTACATATTTCGTAATATCCGTTTCGCGTCTCCATGATATTTGAAAACCCCGATTTAAAATCTAGTCATGCGAATTTATAGAATCGATAATAAAATAAATGCGATGTTAAACAACGGGTCGATCGCCGATCGTCGCGTCGAGAAGACAAAAATAGAACTAATTATCGCTTAAAATGTGTGTAACGAACGCGCGCGAGCGAGCGAGCGAGCGATTGCTGCGACATGGACACACATACGATTGGCGATCGCGATAAATTATACAGCACTTCCGTTCGACTCTTCGTTGCGGCGGGCACATTTGCGGTCGAATATGGCACAATCGGACGGTGCTATGCTAATTGCCAATTATCGTCGCAGCAGTTAATCGAAAGAAATCGTATTTAGTATATACGATATCAAATGAAGTGCTCAACGGTGTTATTACTGGTAGTATTTGGCGTGAGTACACTTTCATTACGTGATTACGGTCAGAGAGAAGCAATAAACAAAGCTTTTATTTCGATTATTAAATTCGTCCAAAAGTAAGAATTTACATGCAATATACATATTATTATATAATAACTGCAATAATACACCTTTAAATTTATAGCTATACGATAATAAAAAAAAAAAAAAAAAAAAAAAAAAAAAAAAAAAAAAATGACATATATTATTTCAAGCAGTTTTTATTAGTCAAATGTTTTATAACTGTAATAGACAAGAGAAACGATTGCTCATCTCTGTTGCCGATTGTTACTAATAAGAATCTCATACCTATATTTGTTCTTTCGAGTACTAACGAGCAGAGAACGTTGTAAGAGTATCAAACATTGTATGACAAAAAACATTCTCCATGGGAGCAATTTTTATGGGGCCGACTATGTGTAAATTTCTTTTCTTTTGTTATTAGAAGTAATTTGCAATTATCATTTTAGAAGAGGATCGTCTTGTCGGGAAAAAAAAGAACTGACTTAATACGATATCTTAATACGATAGTCTTAAATTTCTGTCGTTTAAAAACAATTTGTTATCTCTTACGTATCTTTTATTAGACAGGAATATATTTATAGAGATTTGTAATAAATATATTGTAAAAGTAATTTTATATGATATACCTGCTCGTTTATACACGCAATTGTTAATGTTATATTTTTGAAAGAGAAAACAAATGTCTAATAATTGTTTGTTATCAGTAACAACACACACACACAGCCTTTCGATCAATATAGAAAGTTTATTTATATCAGACGCTGTAATGTATATATATATATATGTTCTTCACTTTTCTTCTGTGATAAAAAGATTAGGGAAATCGTCGGATCTTACAAATCGCATATTTGTAAATAGTTGATAAATGTATATGTGTATTATTTCGTAATAATTATCGAAATGAAACTAGCTACGCAATAATTATACATTGAATAATGTTTCATCATGTTTCGGCGATCTTATTCATTAATTCTAAAAAAACAAAAACAAAAAAACGCGTATCAACAATCAAAGACACAGTATACGTGACCGTAGAATATATGTAAGCTAATAGATAAACAATGCAAGAGAAGAAATTAACGCATTTTGTTCCAAGTTTGTTCACAATTTTTTAGTTTTACTGCGTCGCAACGTGGCAACGATTAGCAATACAAGAAAAGTTGTTTTTGAACTCGTTTTTAATTTTTCAACTTTCAAATTTTATTGTCCGAGAACAATTTTGCAAAAAAGAGAAAAGGGAATTGCTTAACTAATAAAGAAAAATTAACAGATATTACTTTTCTGCTCTAATAAACAAACTTATTTAATATCACTTTTTTTTAAAGCATAAACAAAATTATCTAATATTACTTATTTTAAAGCAGATTAATTAAGGTTTTGAGTAACTTGACTACGTCAAGATCGATAAGGTAAAACGAAAACATATCAACGTCACGTTGCGCAAGAGAGCGAAAACATGCACAATACTCTAATACATATAAAAAAATGACGATTGTCACTTATGTCTTAAAACATATATGCTACTTCAAAATTTCGAAAAAAAAAAAAAAAAAAACAATGCATATTGAATGTATCGCAAGTTGACTGTAAATCAAAAGCATATATCTTTACTGATTAAAACAACATGAATCTTACCTTTACATCTCTCTTAATGTGTTTACATCTCATTGCCTCTCTCTGTGTTTCGTCTTGTTTACACGGTCGCGGCGGGGTGTGCTTAATCCCATCACAGGCTTGAGCAACGATCGAACTATTTGTTTTTCTTTTATGTTACGAGAAAGAAACGCGCTTGTTCGCGAGAGGTTTCAGAAAGAAAAAGAAGTTTTGCTCGCATTTGCACGGTGAACGTAGACAACGCAATCATTTACGTAGGACGTAGAGCGCATCTTTGAATCCTAACAATCTCGTTAGGCCGGAGTATAAAAGTCACGGATCTTATTCGTGTGAGGAATCAATTCTCGTCGTTTTATGAAGCCAAACGATTGGTCGAAGATAGAGTGCATCTGACGTTTTTAGGTCGCGTAGATGAACTTCAAAGACGCGTTATTTTCTATTCTCTTCGTTTTCCCCCGCCCCGCAGAATCAACTATTCTTCGTGAGACGCTCAATAAGGGCTCTGATTGGATCGTAAATTGTGCCGCGTACGGCGGCGGAATGGATGCGCTTCGACGAGTCGAGCCTTTCGTGAATTAAAATATTGCTGAAACGTGCCAATTGTGTGCGCATCGATATTATATATATATAAATAGCTCATTCAAACGTCTCGATTTTATATGTGAAATTATTGTTTTATTATTGGATATATTATAATATGCGGCGCAATTTATACGATGCATTATTATAATATGCAAGTATGGTATCTCAAAGAACTTATGAATTAATATTATTTATACGGATTATACGCACACACATATACACATGAATAATCCTTCTCTCTCTCTCTCTCTCTCTTTCTCGTGTGATATTGAGCAATGTGGGCGAACAAAACAAAAATTTCGTTCTGCTAACTGTTTAAATGGGAATTGTATAAAATAGAGAGGGAAGAGAGGGAGACTATATGTATATCAAAAGATATATCGGATCGCTCATTGAAAGTAGAATGACAACGCGATCGCGGAAAAAGGCAAAAAACGCGGAATGAGGCATTAGTGAAAGAGACGAATTGAATCCCTATTGAAATAAGCTTATCTCGATAAATTTTAATCCGTAAGATCGTTGTTAAAGGCTCACTACGGCGATGCGGTTACATCCAAAGAGAAAAATGCATTCTCAGTGCCATAAGCATCATATGCAATCAAGCTTCGATTTAATCAGATTTTCAATTTAATATCATTCATTTTATATAACTATAGAGATCTCTTCTGAATTTCTCTCTCTCTCTTTTCCACTTCTTCATTATTCCACTATTTTTCCATTGATTTCCCTCTTTTTCGCATCCGCATTTGTCTATTTACTTCAATCACACATACATGCAACATCCATTAGAGTCATTCAAGCAGTCACTCGATAATTTTGTTGTGTATCGACATAATCGATAAACGCCTGTGTATATGAATATAATATTATAGGGTCATCTCTCTCTTTGCGCGGAGCGCTAAACCTCGAAATTGATAATGGAATTTTTCGATTTTGCGGATCAATAATTTGAACTTGTGTTGGACAACACGTACGTACGTTTGACGCAATACTATTGACGCACGGTGGTGCATAAAAAAAAAAAAAAAAAAATGCGAACAAAAACATATAAAAGCTCTCTTTCCAGCGCACAAACTTTTCCGCTCAAGGATTCTTGACCAACCACAAACCTCTCTGCTCTTTCTCTTCTTCCTCCTTTTCCTCATCTTTATTCTCATCGTTGCGATATCCTCGCGAAAAGTAACACAAATAAGTTGAGAAACTTAAAAAGTTCGTGAGATATTTGAGAAAGAGGAGATTAAATGATGAAAGCAGGCAACATGGAAAATTCTGGAATACATATGCATTCTTGAGATTAAGAATTTTTTTCTTTATTTTTTTCTACTTGCTATATTAATAATAAAAAAGAAAAAGAATCTAATTAAACTTTATTCCAATCAACTTTTTAGATCTTGAAGGCTGCAGTTAATTTTTTATTTCGACTCTTTATCAAGTTCGAAGTCAATTTTTCTTAGATAAAAATTTATTAAGAAGTTGTAATTTCATCACATTTTTTTTTTAAATTCCACATAGTAGGTATATTGTGTATTATGTTCTTACATAGATTGCATTTTATTAATAATGCGCGTGCTAAAACTAAATTCAAATATGCTAAGTTTTTTAAAATTTGATATTGTTGTAAAAAAAAAATGTATTATCCGCTTGTTTGATCTTTTTTCTTCTGTTTACATATTTTGAAATTTTACAATATCATTCATCATTCTTTTTATAATTGAAAAGTTTTTTAATTTCTTGAAGTTTTTAGAATTTCTCTAATATTTACAAGAAAAGGTTATACTTCCTCCTTTGTTTAACTTCAAATATTCTCGAAGATGTTGTGTGTGCTTCCTCGCGACTCTTGGCATTTTTCATTCCTGTACATGTTAACAACGCGACAACTCATAGATCTTCCGGGTAAGGTATTATCACGCCATCATTCTTCGCTTTTCTTCTCTTTTCCCCTTTTGTCCTCTCGCTATAATGTTGGTCGAGAAAATGAGAACTACTTTAACGCAAGAAAAGGGCGCGGCGCGCTGATTCTTATTTTGTTTTGAGTAACACAATAGCGGGTACTTTCCGCGATTGGCGTCGATAAAAGCAAAGATTCTCTCGCAAAAAAAAAAAAAAAAAAAAAAAAAAAAAAAAAAAAAAAAAGGAAAAAAAAGAAAATACGATTATTGATGTTACTGCGAAATTCACGAAGAAAAATGATGGCGGATGTACATATATAAGATGTAATGTAACTACAACCAGATTTTCTCACCAGCACGAAGAATGGCGTCTCTCGGTTTGCTCTTGGTGGCTACATTTTTCATGCTTCACATACAGGACGTCTTCAAGTTCTTTTCATTTATTTCCAATAAAACTGTAGAAAACAAACGTACATGTGAGAAAAGATTTTTTTGCCACAAGCAAAGAAAATGTAATTTTAAAATCCATCAAATTTTATTGCGTGGAATACGAAAGAATTTGAAGACATCTTGTAGAGAAAACGTTTATACTTCTCAAAGAAAAATGAAATCGTGAATAAGAATAAAACATATATAGACAATCAATGGCACTGATAACGGAGTTTCCAACGTCAATGGCATCTGTGCCGTGCAGATGACGGATATTAATCATTGATAATTTACCGCATATTATGCAATAAATGCGACCTAATCTGAGATTAAACTGAATGTCGTGTACATAATGAGTGTATAAATGATCACTGTATAGTATAGTCGTTATATAAATATATATATATACATATATAGTCGCAAAATATATGCGATTGTATTTAAGATGTCCGCAATTTCTTTTTGTTAATTTATTTAATGAAAATCGGTCGAAATAAAGATTCTTTTTGGAAATTGCTACTTTTTATTTATTTCCGCGCCTTAAAATCGCGCGCCTCAAAACAACAATGTGTCACAGGAAATTATTTATAGTTATAAGATAGTTTATAAATTACAGGAAGTGCTTTTGTGTGACAACGCTCTTAAATATAACAGTAAAACGTCCATAATCCTAGCGTAGCCGTTGCGCATTGCAGCAACCCCAACACAAATATTTCCGAACTGCATGTACATGCAGCTAACGTAACACCTGGTGTAGGAGATGTCGGCGGTAGCTCGTTACAACTCCGCAAACTCTTGCGTAACAATATTGCATATACGATACTCTCGGACTATTTCATCAAAAAACATTTTGGTTAATTAAATGTTTGTTAGCACAAACAACTGATGTGCCGCGTTACATCTATTTGCAATTTGTACAAATTAAAGCAAAATGCTTCGCCCGCACGACACATTGTATACATAATACATTAATGAAGTAATAATATATTATATTGAGAAATATTTCAAGCACATATATATCAGTTACATTAAAATGATATAAAATAGAAGAAAGAGAGGAAGCTGTATATAATATAAAACGAAGAGACAAGAATATTTAGTTTCATTAAAATCGATTGATACAATCATTGGTTTTTGACTGAAAAAAATTTAGATTATTATCGAAAAGTTCTATCGATGCAATTATAAAACGCAGTAGAAAAATATAAGCATTTAAAGAGAACATCAGCAAGAAAGTTGATAACTATTTTATAAGCAAATTTTGTTTAACTTTTTTATATTTTTAATTTGTTTAAAAATGGAAGTACTTCATATGCAAACGCAAAACTTTCAAAAAAAATAAAAATAAAAAATACAGAGTTACAATTAACTTTGCATTGCGGAAATGCGTTTATGTGTGAATCACAAAGATCACAAGATTATTAAAAAATTTATATTTCAACAGCGGTCAATTAATATCTCATCGAGTACGAGTTTATTTTGCACGCAGTCAGCAATCATTGAAAGAACGCAATAATTGAGTAGATCAAACCGCAATTCCAGAAAGAGCGAATTATTTCGATTTCCCATTGCCCATCTCGTTGAAGTTTAATTACTGCCAGTGTCGTTGTTAATGAGATTTCTTCAGTGAAAACAGTGAAGACGAGAGACGTAATTAAGAAGGGTATTGTCGTTGTGTGGAACCTTACTATAGAAACATCGATGAACCGCTTCTCAGATTAATAACATTTTCTCATTAGCGTGCATTTGATATTCTTCATCAAAGTTCATTCACCGTCTAATTCAGTCCGCATTTAGAGTTCTCATCCCAAAACAGAATTAGATAGAATTGCATAATGAAGTTTGTACGGAAGCAATGTTTTCTCATCATTATTCTCTAAATATTTAGATTCTCTGTTTGTAGCATGAATATTCTACAACACATTTCTTTACATTTTTTTATTATCATACTGATAATAATTGTTAGATTTTAATACAATAGAAGAAGTAGAAATAATATAGAAGCAATGATGAAAAATAGATGTAAGTTTCTCAGATTCAATAATAGAACAATAGTAAAATCATTAAATTAACATTTAATTATACATATTTACAAAAGATTTTTGGATAAATTGCTACTATATGGACGACGATTCATATAGTATCATCCGTCGCAGTATCATACGTCGGTACGGTATAATAAAGTCACAAAAGGTAAACGTTGAAAAACGTATGCTGTTTTTTTAAATAATTATTTAAAATTTAAATAAATTTTGATGATTATAATTAATTTTATTGCTTAAAAATAATAATCTTTCTGGAATAATCTTTCCATAGTAATTCTTCCAAAATAATTTGCCTCGACAACTAATGACGGCTTTTGCATGGATAGTATGCCGAACAGTATGCCGAAGTACCAAACGTCGGTACCGTCGTATTAGTCTCCAAGACAAATTGTGTTAATTTTTTTGTTAAGAATAACATATTCACATGCTGGTATATTTTTAAATTATTTTATAAAATTATTGGTAGAAAAAATTTATATAAAATTGCATATATGTGCATAAAATACAAAGTTTATTTCAAATTCGAATTTTAAAACAGATTGAAGCCAAGCGTTGATATATATAGTGCGCAATATTAATTTAATTTAAATTTAAATTACACAAAGTTTTTTAATGTAAACTTAATTCAACGTTTGTTCTTCTGAGTAAGGTAATATTGTTTTCAATAATTTCTCTGTAAATTACACTCAATATATATGACAACAGAATAAAAATGTAAAAAAATATTCTTAACGATTACTCAAAATTATGATTTATCGTATTGTCATACACATATATGCTTAAAAACTTTATATGAATTTTTCCCATAAAGGGAAATAGAATTTTTAAACTATGATTCGTCATATATACATGTGCTTAAAACAAAGTATTTATTTTCCTTAAAATGAACAAAATTGTTTTATTTTATAGATTTTTTTTCCTCATGAATTTTAGATTTTAATAGACTACTTGTCCGACAAATAAACAAGTGGACGCGCATTTGTGCGTCAGAGCAGCATACAAGGAGAATCAAGCAGGTAAGATAGAGAGAGAGTTCGAAAGTAGGCCTTAGCCGCTCAGTCTGTTGGCAGCTACGTGTCCGGACGATTGGTTAGCATAATGGTGAGTTTTCGAATATTATCAATCGTTTGATACGCATTCTGTGTCAGTGGGAAGAACATGAAGTGTTGCTGTCAATTTTAGTGCGCGAATTTCATACCGCACGTGCCTATTCGATTTATTGCGCGGTGTCACGTGCTCGTTGCAATGTAAAAACTGTCAAAAGTGACTTGTACGGTAATAGATCAGTTTAAAGATAAAATTGAAGGCTTGATATTTCACGCGTAAAACCAGACACTTTTCATCTTTCGTCGGAGTTGAAAATACTCGCATCTTGTGTATGCATCGTACCTTCAAGATTTAAATTTAAATCGACAAAACGGTGTTTATAAAGGAATTTTATTCTTTGAAGATTGGTACATTATTGCGTGATTTATGATCCTGTAGAATCATCCTTAATGAAATTCATATACATTATATAAACACGCATTAATTAAGCTTGATATATTGCATACATTAGTGTTCGTATCAGTAAATATCATCATCTTTGCGGCGCGCGCGATAAACATTTTTCAGCGCTGCGTGACATCAGATTGTGAAAGTTGGTTCTTTCCGGTGACGTTTTTTCTCCACGCTCGTTAAGTACATTTTTTTATTTCCACGTATATAATCGTGATTGTTTTTCAAGAACGTTCTATCACTGAAAACTCGAGAAGATTCGATTTTCCATCGACGAGCTTGCGTCTCGTTGTTTTGTAGCAATCGTTTTTCCGCTTTCAATCGTATATTATAAGAATTGCAACTTTTCTGTTATGCCACACCAAATTTCCACCGTCGATGGTTAAGAAGACGAAAGTAACTTTCATCTTCTTCAACTTACCGTTTGCTTATTCACCGCGTGTCTAATACCGTGTAATTCAGGTTCACGTTTGTTTTCTCTTATGCGAAGCAAGCATTGCCAGTGTCGTGAAATTATAATTTATTAAAAAAGAATTGCATTTCATAATATAAAAGCAAGCCCCGACATTTTATACATGTACATAGAATATAGCAAAGAGCAAAGTAAATTAATTATAAAAATATTTTTATATCACATAAATTGGTTTGGCTTCTAGAACAAACTACATATACATTACGAGTGATGTAAATGTTACGAAAGGATCAGAGACTTGTAAGAATTAGCCAACATGTGCTCTTTGACATCAACAAGATCTAGTCAAGGCTGCTTCTTTTGCAATGTTTGCTCATGAATATGAAAAGTATAACTGACACACATCTGAGCTTGTTCTTCTTTGATTTAATTGAGTAATTATTGCTTATGAGAAACGCATTTATAAATTCATGATCCGTATAATACAAAAAAAGTAGGATATTACGATAGATCCATCTGATATAGGTAATCAAAATCTGCATTTATAAAGTTATGCGACAGAAAGATTTACTGAAGTTATGTAGAAATTACACAATCAAATTATTTTTTTATATATCTACCTCGACATAATTATTTTATTTACTCTTGTTGCACATTATAAAAGAAGAAAGTATATTAATATAATAATATTCAATACATATGAGATAAATTCTCAAAACTCATAACATTTTATAGTTTTGTATTTTTTATATTTTTTTATATATTTTTTAAATATTTTAAAAAATAAAGTTATATTTACTTCATAATAAAAATTTGTGTAAATTACTAACTTAATTATTACTTTTTTTAGATTGCACTATTCTGCATGCTAATCGTCCTTGGCTTAAGTCATTGCGATGAACTTCCTTCAAATATTGAAGTCGAGAGCTCGATTAATCGCACAATCAACGAAGTTGAGAGATTAATTCGCTCGAATTCGAGCTTACCACATCTCAGTAGACGCGAGATCGTCGACATCCTCTTTAATATCACATCCAAAGATCTCGAGATCTATAAAAATAAGGAGACAATCGAGGAAGCAAGGAAAATCTACCAAAGAGCATTGATGGTGGTCTTGCCGTTCAAAGCAGAAGACGCTAAAGAAAATTTAACGGATTTGTACACCAGACCACCGATAATTCGAGTCATCCCAGATTCGTCTTTAGTCTCAAAAAATTTGCAAGAATGGAATAACGAGCAATTAAGCACCACGCAGGAAACGCGACGTAATGAGGAATCTCTTGAAAATCTAGTGGTGACGCACGCTTCGGAAAAAGCGACATCGAAGGAAATTCCATCTTCAAAAACGCATTATAAAAATCACAGAGAAACATACTCGGAAGTGAGTACCAAGATGCCGCTGAAGCTCGATTCGGCCCCGATAAAGTTCAGCTTCAACTTGGAAAACCTGCAGAAACAACAAACTATCGAAAGATCAACAACAACCAGGCGACCGGTATTTCCAGGTACTTCGTCGACTAAAGACGAAAATGTTTTTATAGTATACAGCACCAGTGCAACGGTACGAACTACGGATACAAGTCCCAAAGATATCTTGAGGATATCAACCTCTCGTCCTTTCAAGCAGGAAACTATTTTGTCTGCTAATCAATGGCGCTACAATGCACCAACAAGCAGCACGACAACAAAAGTTCCGCGCGCGGATTTGACCTTCAAAAAAATTCCCAATAAACAATCTTTCTCTCCGATCTCAAAAAATGTTACAATGCCAACAATGATTAGTAAAACAAAAGACGTCACAGAAATATCAAAGATAACATCTGAAAAGATAAAAGATGCTGAGCAGTCAACCGCTATTTACGTAACACCAACGACTACTCCTTCATCTTCTTTTTTTTCTTCGGAAAAACCAAAATATAATTTCACTTATAATTTTAACTCTGGAGGATTCCGCAGAATTACGACAACTCCACCCCCAACAACGACAACGATGCGTCCGGACCTAATGGATCTGCTCGCCTCAATCGGATTACGACCGGAAAATGCCAATAACGTGGAAGAAGTGTTTGAAAAGAGTAAGGAAAGTTTCGAGAACTCTCAGATTGCTAACAACGGCTTCGTCTATCCGACTTCCGGTCTAACGTCCGTGATGCCTGATTTACCGTCGATAACATCTCAGAACACTTTTGAAAATCCAGTTGTTTCTGAAATCGGAAAGGGAATCAATAATCTTACACCTGATGTGCAATTGCTGTTTCAACGATTTGGTCTTCAGACGTCAAATCCGACAACAACTACGACGTCAACAACGTTAAAACCGACTGTGAAGACAAATTCTTATACCAACTTCAAGGCCTTGCCAACGTTAGGCAAGGTCAGAGATCCCAATATGAAAGATTTTTTAGCGCAGTTCGGACTTGGAGTAAGCGATAACAGGCAGAAGAAAGCTATGCCATTATCAACGGAACGACCGTCGTTGATCGAGGCCGTTCCAGGTAACATGAGACAGATTCTGGAGAATGTGGGTCTCATCTCTCGTCGTAAAGTACCAAAGACGACACCAAAGCTGGAGGATACAGCACCGACGGAGTCGACTAGATTTCACGTGTTCAAGCCTCACGAAGTTGAAGTGAAGGACGAGAAGCAAAAGATGAAGATCAACGAGCTCTTGGATATGATCAGGTTGGTCCAGGAGGGAAAAGCAAACGCGACGGATGTGCGAAAAGCGGCCAGTGATCTGTTGGAGACTGCGAAAACTCTAAAAGACGGACCTGATCCTTTGAAGTTAGAAGAGATCGTCAAGATGTATAACGAAGATACGCGAAAAAACGAAGTGAAGAGACAAAATCAGGATGAAGCGGTCGAGACTACCACGAATAGCGATCAGGATGTCGCGAACATTACGCCGACTACAGCAACGTCTATTTCTACCGGTATAAGACGATTCATGATATCTGTTTTGGGTACTTCGGAATACTGGGTTAGAAGGATCATTCAGGGTCTGACGATGATCAGAAGCATGTTAACCAACATGGGAACTAGACGACCTCCCGATTAAATGACAGATCTGGGAGATGTTTATTGCTAAATATTAATTTTGGTGCAACTCTTCTCTATTAGCATGATCTTCTCTAGCTGCGTCTTTCTTCGCTTCCACTTCAGTCTACGCTTCATCTCTATCTCTCAGTGCGTTCAAGAATCCGATCTAGATTATATAAAGAACGAAGTCTGTCAATAAATAGTTCGTACGAGAGAAATTTATAAACGCTAGCATAACTTAAATTAATCGGATTATATTTAGTTAAGTCGGAACGTCTTAAAATAATGCAACAAACCTGATGATCAGCTTAAAACTAAATCCGATGCTCTTTAGGTATAAATCTATAAGTCACTGACGCAACGTATGATAAGTTTTCCGATACGCTTTAGCATGCAATTCATTCGAACGACGATGTTCCAGGCGGTTCTTTGCACGCAAACTCTTTTTTTTTTTACGCGCATTTATTACTGATGTACATATAACTTTCATCCCGCGTTCTTTCACCGCGAAGCAGCGTGCGTCGCAAATGTTGCATGTGTGAATGCTGGATGCATGCGGTCGCACGCGAACCGGTTTCTAGCTCGAAACAATTCTATTCAGTCAGTACTGATCGCGATTGACAGCTGCGCGAACAACATTTATAATACACTTTATTCTCCGGAAATGATTTTTTCTTCCATGACATTTCTGTGATAAGGTTTACGTAAATAGCATAAACGCAAAAAACTCTTACGCTTTTGTCGTAGTAAAGAGAACCTCGTTTCGTGTTTTCTCAAGTTTCTGTCTGTCGTTATCTGTTTCTGTCATTATCTGTTGTGTATGTCCATAACATATTGTTTTAATTTTTTACTTTCTTTCTAAGTTAAAATGTTTTTATTATTTTTAAGAACTGTATGTGGTGACGTTTTAACAAACATTTTCAGTCTTGTCAAGACATAATTTCTTTCATTGTTTACATTTTTTCGCAAATTATAATACACAAAGTAAGATCGTACAGCAATTTATCACGGATCTTGTCGGTAGCATCTATAGACAATTCCTCGGAAGCATCGACGACCATAACGACGGTATCCCCAACGACTTCAGATTCCGCGAAGGATGGCTCCGGCTTCCTGAACGCATTGACGACAGCTCCAGAATCGACATCCGCAAATCTCGCGGCATTGGAGGAATCTTTCGGTGGTTCCACTAGTGCACCGGATCCCGTTTTGCCAACAAAACGAAGAAGCGGCTTGTATTTTTTGGTAGACTGGAATACTTTTCTTGAAGTTGGCGAAGAGGATAACGAAAAAATAAATTTGAGATTCCAACCAAAAGTTGGAGATAGATCGAGATTTTTACCAGTCAACGTGCCGTAATTTATGATGACATGTATTTATAATTTGTTAGTATTTTAATATCTATCAATAATCTTATAAAATTCTTCAATATAAATAAAAGTACAGTGAAACCTCGTTTATCCGGATCGGGGGACAAGAACGTTCGAGTAACCGAGATTTCCGGTTAATAGAGGTCCATCAGCATCCCCACCATCTTTTGTTATAGTTCGGATAATAGAGGTTGCGACGTTCGGTAAATAGAGGTCCACTGATAGTGACTGAGTGGGAAGTTCGTATAATAGAAGTTTGTGGGCTTCAATCGTTCCGAATAAAAGAGGTCCGGATAAACGAGGTTCCATTGTATTCGAAAAAATTGAATATTTATTATAAAAAAATATTGAATGTTTTTATTATTTAAAAAAAACTATATATAATTTATAATTGTTAATATGCTTTAGAATATTATTTTATTATAATATAGTTTAAAATATTATTTTATTAAAACAATTCTTTAGAAACTACTATAGAAATTGAGTATCTTTCTAAAATTTTTAGTTTTTTTTATCAAGACTATTATTACAATCTATACACTATTCGCTGACAAATTGATCTCGTTTTTTCCGATTCGATATTCGATTTAATTCCCTCTAATAAACCGAAGAGCATCATGTATTACAAATATACGTTATGATTAAGAGAAAATATAGCATTATTTGGCATGTAGCAGTTATGCATGCTACTTTGTACAAATGTGACATAGAAAGAAGGAAAGGATGACAAAAAATGATTTTCTGTAGAGAAATGTATGAATAAAACGCGAACTTTATATGACAAGTTAATGTCATTTGAATCTGTAATTTCATGTTGTTATAAATATCAGTTTTTTATTTTTAGTATTAATATACATATATATACTTCTTTTGACTATATAGTTACAAGTGGTTTAATACAGATTCTCGATATAAGAGTTACAGAAGATTTCTTCTTTACATGCGTCTATACTTTGTCCGCCACAAGTTCTCCATTCACGTTAAGTGTGCGTAGCGTTCTCAGCATACTAATTGCGGCTCAAATTTCTCGCGCAAGTCAGAACAATATTGTTAGAAAGGGAGAAGAGCAATTAAAAAAAAAGAAAAAAAAACCTTCCTCAATTCTTTCAACGTTCGCGGTCAACATGTATCAAAAGTCTTCTGTACACTATTTTACGCGAAGTTTGTTACGCGTAAACTTGATACGCGAGACACGTGTTTCTCGAGATTATAATATTAAGATTGATAATTATGTTACGTTTAAAATATGAGTATACAATAGTTATTAAACACAGTAGTAAATTATTAACGTGGGACTTGATTCTGAAATCACACGGAAACGTGTGAAACCAATTAAATTCGAAGTAGGTTGAATTAGATGTCAGCATCGGTTCACTATGAATCATAATATTGTGAGTCTTACGACGATATTTACGAGGTAAGGCAATCGTAAGAATTCCACAGCTCAGTCTCAGTTTGCGGGCATAATGTTACCGAGTAAGGATCTCGTTGTATATTTCCTTCTGCTTTTGATCTTCATAAATGACGCGAGATGCCAAAAAATCGATGAAATGTCTGAAATATTGGATGAAATTCTCGTCAATATTCATAGAGTATCTCGACGCACACGGGATCGTGAAGATGTATCTTTAATTTGGCAGAAATACGAATTTGGCACGGGAGTTGGAAATCGAGAAGGTAAGAGAGACAGATTTTTTTTTTTTATTGAACATTTAATTGAATAACAAGTATAATTTCGCTAGAATTTATGTAAAGAAATATTTGCTTAAATATTTCCAGATGTTGTCGTGACAAATATTTCAACGCATAAATTTACCAATATGTCCGAAAACAATCAGTGGCTAGTTATGCAAACAGGAGCCACTTACTTTATTTCTGCTGAAAATTCAACGTTATGTTTTTATAAACCTAATTTGAACGATTTGTCGATTGAGCATGTTCTAAATGTAAAAACAGAAGGACAAATATTGCAATTTAAAATTCTTAATTTAAATATTGATGAAACCATCAGTGAGAATAACGCGAATAATTTAATGGCAGTTCTTTTCGTTAAACAACAAAACGATTATTCACTGTACTGGTACAGGATTTTCGGAACTACATATACATTATATTCGACAATGCCTGTACAAAAGCAAATTCAAGATCTGGAATTTGTGAGAGAAAATGGCCAACACAAATTGTTGCTGCTCGATAATGATGCACGTTTCAATGATAAAACGTCGATTGACATTTACAATTTTGATGTTGATCACAAAGATCGTCACATCGATATTTGGTACTTCATATTTTTTCAGTTTTATGTTCAGATGCGTTCTCTGTAGCAACGTACTGTAATCTTTATGTGTAAATATGTATCGTGCAGGTTTTGTCAACGGTTGTTTGTTCCGAAAATACTCGATGTTCAAGTTTGTCCGATTTCTGAACGTACTGTGTTGGCCTTTCGAAAAGTAGACAGCGTTGTTTTATACGAGGCGAAAAAAGAAGATAAATTGTGCCAATTTGAGGAGTTTCAAGTTATCAAGTCCAATAAGTTCGCAAACTTTATTTGCTTCGAGAGTGGTTATATTCAATATCTTGCAATTGGCGGGCAGGAGCCGCGTTTGCTTTACTTCTCCGAAAGCGAATTTCAAGATAACGGCGAAACAAATTTACATTTCAATGGTAAAATAAAATAATTGACAAAAATATATATATGTATACAATATATACAAATTGTATAAAGTTTCCAAAATATGTATCGGACAGATATCATTTGGATTACTGCTGTGCCAATAAACACGTACCGAGACGAATCATTATTATTAATTCAATTAAGAAATTCAACTGTAATCGCTTTGGCTTGGCATGGATCGAAATTTAAGGCAGTGCCTTTGCCCAACGAGATTTTGAACACGTTCGATCTGTCGAAAGTTGTCGCTATTCCAAACGTAGGATTTATATATACAAATACGCTCGTACGTATAGAAGTAAATTCAAAGGAAATAGCTCATCCCATTTACGACAAAATGGAGAGCATGTTGAAAACACGAGCTTTACTGGAGGTTCGTTCACACAATTGTTTTTTCTTGTGTATATATGTTTTAATAAATATTATTTAAATAATATTAATTAAATATTATTTCTTTTGTATATATGTTTTAATAAATATTACTTAAGAGAAATATTGTAACGTTAAACTGTTATAACATTGTAACGCTATAAAATTCCTCTTCCAGGAAGTCTTTCGAAAGCAAGAAACCATTTTTGACGAGACTGAAGCACTATTGAATCAAAGTTACTTGAATAATCCCAATATAACAGGATTCTGGAATCTGTCGGAAGTAAATGCTTCGAATGCTGCTATCGGAAGAGACGTATATTATGACACCGTCAAAATCGGTTCGGTTGAAATGACAATAGAAGATATTAAGACAAACGTAACGTCAATTACAGAGAGAATAGAAGAACTCGACGCGAAGCTCGAAAAAATACACGAATTGATAAACTCAAGCAATACGATCGTTTTACCTTTGAATGAGATAACTGGAGATTTTGTAATAAATGGTACTTTATACGCAAAAAATCTTAACGCTACTTCTATATACAAAGTACCGAATTTGAGCACGAAAAGCAAGTATATTGTCAACAAACACGAATGTTCTTCCATTGACTTTCGTAATTTAACTGTCAAATTTATAAATGACATTCCTGTTGAAAATATTGTTTTCGATACTACGATCAAGAATTACAGTGATATAGAGTTTTCGAAATTAAGACGATTAGAAGTAGAGGGACACTTGAATTTTTTCAAAATAAATAACATCACCTGGGAAGATCTGATGGCAAATATAGTATGGAAGGATAAACCGGCGATTATTTCTGGAGAGACTATTATAGAAGGAGTAAGAAACATGATCGTAATATTCTACAGAATATTGTCCTGTAAAAATTTTGATATATCACAATTTACTGAACTATCTAAAAATAAAAAGTATATTTTTTTTTAAATATAAAACACAATTTTAATTTATTAATTTTATCATTATATTATTATTTTCTTTCAGACACTTATTGCTGAAGACATCAATGTCGAAAATCTAAATCACCTGCAATATCCGAGCGATTATGTTTTAAATAACAGCTCTTTTGTAGAGATTACGGGTGAAAAATATTTTAGCAATCTATCTACAACGCATTTGAGAAATATAGAGAAGATCAATGGAATAAGTATTGATGACTTTATTATTGCTAGCAGAGACGAGGTTCTCGACAAGGAAATTACTTTTGAAAATCTAAAAGTCGATGGAACTTTCACGGTAAGAAAATTTATATATTTAAGTTTTAATAATATATATTTCATAATGATGTTACAATTTTAGATCGACGGAAATGTAACAGGTCTGAATGTAAGCGTAGAGAGTTTGTTGAATGAAACTGATAGGCTATTATCAGATGTCAGTTTTGAAAATCTGATTGTTATGGGAAATATTGTGCTCGAAAATTCGATTGATGAAAAAGCATGGTCGGATCTAGACGATCTTTTGTTAAAAACTGAGAAACGTGCTGTGATTACTGGAAATAAAACTTTCTTGAATGGCGTCAGTATAAAGTCTAGCTTTACAGCCGCAACAATTAACGATCATTTATTCTCAGAATTCGTAACATTAAACACTGAACAAGACTTTCCCTGTGAGTACATTGATTATAATTTAAATTAAACATTTAATTAAAGTTCTTATAATTTCTGTAATTAAAGTTTCAGAAACATTAAATATAATTTGTATAATATATGTTAAATTATTATTTTCAGACTTAGAAAAAATATCGGCGGATATTACATTTGGCAATGTAACTCTTGATAGCGTGCAAAAATTACACGATTATGTGATTGGAGATTATATAACTCATCAGCATCATCAACATTCTGGTTGTTTAAACGCAATACTATCATTTACTAGATCAGTTATTGTTGAGGATTTGTTTTTCGAAACTTTGAAGCAAACTATTTCACAGACTAGTTTCTTTAAAAAGCTTAATAACATTTTTCAAAGTATATATTTCGACAATTTGACGATCTCGACATTAATGGCCGATGAAGTCTTACCTAAAATAATTAATAAGATTGATTATGCCAAACTGGTCGAACACATGGTAACAAGCTCTACGCAGCAAAATCTGACAGGCGCTTTGACAATTAACAATTTAGAAACCGATATCTTGGATACAAAACTCGTTAACGGAATGTCAGTGAACGAATTAAAACAACTATTACTAGATGCACAATCTCTGTACAACGACTTGTTCAACAGTAACACACCGATAAAATCATTACAAGTAACAGGAATGATAACAGCGTCTTCGATTAATAAAAACGATATTCTTGATATTTTTGACGAAGATAACATGGCGACAGTAATTTTCAATAAAAGCGTATCGATCGAAGATCTAAAAGTGAACGGCTTCGTGAATGGATTAAATTTCTCAGAGTTTATTTCTGATGTTGTTTGGAAGACCGACAGAAATGTTACATTTACGGGTTTCAAAAAATTCGAAAATGTCACGTGCGAGATTTTAGAAACGCTGTTTATAAACGGACATTCTGTGAACGAAATTTTGAGTGCTGATAAGGAACAGGTGCTGAAAGGACCGATCGTTGTGAATGGTATATTGTGCACACACTTATACATACATACAAAAAGTTTTCTAAGTAGGTTCTTACTTATCAGAAGTAGAATGTTAATGAAGATTTTTATTTTCTTAGGTTTGGTCACCGTTTTAAACACCTTCAATACAACCGGAAAAATTGGAAATGTGTTTTTCCGCGATTTCACAGATAGATTCAAGCTTCTCGGTAACAACTCCTACGCTCTTCGTGGTAACGTTTCTTTCATCGAATCCGCTTCCATAAGAGAATTAGATGTGAGCGGATCAATTCAAGGAGTGATGTTTGACAATTTCACGGAAGCAATCATTCCTAAGAATGACACGAATGTAACAATATCTGGATCGAAATTATTCAAAAACTTGGTCACGTTTAAAGGCATGTTCACCATCGACGGCAGCTTGAACGATTTGAATTTGTATTCATTTCACAAAGATGCTGTTTACATCGACAAGCCTTTTTCTATCAATAGCACAGTGATCTTTAAAGAGGATGTTTACATACAAAAAGATCTCATAGTAAAACAGAAATTACAATCCAACACCGTTATGGGAGTCGATATGAAAGAGTTGCAGAACAATGCTATTGCTCTCAACCAGCCCACGTATATCCCAGGTGAGTAGTTTTTATGTAATAAAAACGGATGTATATATATTTGCACACGTGCTTAACATGCGATGTAGTTATATCGAATAATCGATCTGACAAAAAAACATTTCATCTTTCAGCTCGGATGATACTTGACAATGCAACCTTTCAAGCAAACATAAAAGTCACACAGGTCAACGGCTTGGAGATGGATTTATTGATTCCATTGCGCACAAAACAGCTTATTATGATCGAGTGGCTTAATGGTGATAATGTCACCGTCAAAAAATTCGACTTATCGGGACGTATCAACACTTACAACTTGGAGGACATCTTCGAGGATACTTTTATGGTACATTAAATCTTAAGATAGAGCAAGGAGTTTATTTTTTTTGATATTGATCGATCCGTTCAGATAGCTTTTTGCAAAGATTGAGAACTAGGTTCGCTCTCTCAATTTTTACGGGTCAATTCGCTTCGGAAACAAACTTCGAAGAAAAGATGTACACTTTTTCTCTAATAGAAGTGTCTCCAAGAACTTCTAGTGGTTCGAACTGTTCGAATTCCACTTAAAACTTGGGCTTCTTGTATGTATGTACATATTGAATCCGTGCAATCGCGAACGCAAGGAAACTGTCACTAATCGTGAACATTTGAGAGGCTCGTGTTCAACTTTAACTTGTAACGCCATTGAAACAATGTTTCTATTATGCCATTAGATATATTTGGCGCAAATATCTAAATAAAAAATTTTATTAATGTATATTTTTATAACATAATGAATTAATTGGTTTTGTAGATATACGGTAATCAGAATATCACAGGAAACATTAGGATTCTGGGAAATGTTTACGCGTTCCATAACTTCGATGCTTATCGCATTAACGGTGTTAATCCTAAGCAATTTATTTCTCTGACCGCCAAAGACACTTTGACTGGTAAAACTATATAGAGATAAAAATATATAGAACGAATAAATATACAGAAAAAATATCGATATAAATAATATAAATATATTCGTAATGTTTTCAGGAAACTTTATATTCAAGTCTCCAGTTATCCTTCGTAAGAGTCTCAGGATTTTGGGTACTCTCAACAGAATTAAACCAGTTAATTGGCTAGGAGCGGCAATAAAGAGAACAGAAACAGCAACTCAGATTATATCTGGAAAATGGAAAATACATGGAAATGTTCATTTTAAGAGTAATGTTAAAGGGAGTGAACTTTTGAATGGGGTTAACATTACAGAAACATCGCTTGCCTTGGCAAAAGATCTTCCCGAAATAAATCGTGTTATTGAGGATGCGGATGTAAGTTATTTTTTTATGTGAAAACATTTACAGAGTGTGAAACATAACGTTTTTAATATTTGAATATATTTTAACAATCATATATAATTGACACAATAAAACATTACTTATGTTCATCTTGTATAATTATTTTACTTTTTGCAGCAAGATATACATAATTTGTGTGCGTTTGATTTGGATCGGTTTAAATGTAACGCTGCGAACCAGATATATAAGTTTAATACTTTTGATTATTTAAAAGTTCTCGATTTCGAGGGTGACATTCATGATATCTATAACATCGAAATACATGATATGAATTATATATTAGTGAATTATGACACTTGTCGTGTTAAGCTGATATTGTACGATCAAACTGATTTTCAAGTAATCGACATGATATCCGATTTTGGATTAATTGATCGTTGGATGGTCTTCAAATCAGATCATGGTTTATTTTTACTTACCACCGCAAAACGTACATGTGGTAGAAGTCTTAACAATATATGGAAGTTAGAGAATAATAGATTGACGGTAAGTTCACGTACACAAACATTTTCTTTTAAAGAAAAAAGATAAATAAGATAATTAGTATTTGTGTATAAAATTGTAAATTTATTTCTAGATTAAGAGTTAAATCCTTAATTTCATCTTTATTTTAATTTTTATTTCAGCATATATTGGAACTTGGTAATATTGCCGACATGGATCTATCACGAAAAGAAGTTGTATCAATGATTCACGAGAGTTTCGAAGCAGCTCCAGACAACATACAGTCCGATATATTAGAAGCCATTACATTATTAGAGAACAAGAAGTTAAATTTGATTTCAAATAATAATGATTCCATCGTGCAAGCTACTCGATCGTTGATCTACGAGCCAGGAGGAAAATCATCAAACGATACAAATTTTACAAGTGATCTCGATTACAGTAAAATATTGAAGTTCAGAGTAGGTATTTATCAAAAAGAGGAGTACATCTATTACAACGAAGAACTGAGTCCGAATTACATATATGTAAGTTATTAACAATATTCTCAATCTTCTATTTCGTATAATTAAATAATTTATGTTAATGCTATTATGTTATTTTATCTGTTCAGATCTACAAAAATGACGTCTCGCAAACAAAAATCTTGCAAGTTATAAAAGCACGTCGGCCAAGATCACTTAGGATTTTACATTTCCCTGGATTTGTTGAGACATTGCTTATCTTTGTGGAAAATACTGATATCATTCGGATTTATGAATACCGAGGTAAATTTGTTGTCAAGACAAATAAATACAATATGAATTAATTAAAAAAGAATTTTTTATAATTATAAAAGAAAATGCAATTATTATATTGTTTACATAGTTTTTATACGTGTCATATCTTTTGTTTTAAGGTATCGAAGGTTTTGTGGAGAGAAATGCTATACATCTAAAAGTTGATAAATTGTTCCACTTTAAAATACGGAAGTACACTAATTTGGAAAAAAGATATTGCTTGGCTGCTGTTTATAAAAATCGACTGACAATTCTAGAGGCGAAAATGCATGGCGAAAAATTAGATCTGAAAGCTATGGAATCCTTGAAAATGGACTCAGTTATAAATTCTTGTTTCTGGAACACGTGTCCAGTTTATTAAAATCTGTAAGTAAGAATAAATATTTTTTTAATAGTTGTAAACATATTGATATAAATGTTGAAAATTTCAATTTTACGTAGAAATTTGCAACATTTATATCAATATGGTTTTTACTTTACTGTTACTTTACAAACGTTACTTTATACAAAGTAATAAAAGTTAGCAACTATATTATAAAAAATTAAATTAACAAATAATGTAACTAAGTTACCAATTGCAAATAATATGTTGTTTGTACTTTAATAATATTAGAAATGTTATGTGCGTTTTTATAATAAAGGTATTATTGTAAGCGTTAATTTATTATACTATTTTTGGCGGCAAAACAAAATAAAAAAAATGATAGTTTGAAACGTCTCTGCTTTTTGGAATTATACCACTTTACATTTTGGTCGTATAGCTCGTAAACTTGCTGTAATAATTGATCGATAGAACGTTATCATAAAATTATCATTTGTAATACAGTGCGCGGACGGAAATATTCAATAAAAAGAAGGATTTTCAGAACTCGTCAGGAATGTGACCCGCGCCCTCCTGACCTAGAGACACTGTGACTTGCTCCACGTAATGTAGGCTTAGGTTAATGTGTTTCGTCTCGGTCTCAGAATGGTGCCAGTTATCGTATACTGGTATATCTACTCGCTCGTACACTCGCAGGAATTTTGTTTCTTTCGAATCGTAAATTTATCATCTCGACGGAAGATGTTAATAAAAACAGTCAAAAAAAATAGATGTATAAAAATATATATAAATAATTTTTATTGATAACCACTCGACGTTCGATAATAATTTATTGCTTTTAGCAACGCTTATCGTTAGTTGCTGTTAGGCGCGTCAACGTTACATTGTATTCACCTGCCACCTTTGGTCGATAAGTTATGCGAATCAGATGAAGTCACTTCACGTAACTGTTGTGACGCGTGCGCGCAAAAGAAAGCTTCTGCAAAAAAATGAGAAGGAAGATAGTTAAATTAGTTATTATTCATTTTTACTTACTATCTTATATAATCTAAAGTATTTTAGAATTAAATAATTGTTTACTCAATTTATTACAATATAGAATTTCAAAACTCTCGCGCCTCGATATCTCGGCTTGCTTCGAGAGATCGATTCGGCCGGTACGCGCACAAAGAGGAGAGAGAATCCGGCGCGCGCCGTCGCCTTGACGACGACGACGACGTCGACGTCGTTATGACGTCGGCGCAATGCGTCGTCGCGTAACCAGAGCCGCTGCGCCGGGTCGACGGTCCCTCCGATGGCAGGCCAGTGTCTCGACTTTTCTCGTCTTTCGCGTCACGCCTTCATTTCGCGGTGTTTCATCGTCGTTGCCGTCGTCGCGGTCGCAATTTCTGATCGCCCCGGCGTCAGCTACGTGCTAACCGTGTGAACAAAAATTTTTCGCGCTACATCCGGAACGTATAAGTCTGTCGTGTCTCTCGAATTTATGCGCTAAGCCGGACGGGCGCTCCCCCGAAGCCGCCCTCGCAGCTCGCCCACGATGCGAGACGTCGTTGGGCGACGCCGTCGGAGATGTCTAATGTTGATCCTTGTGAGCGCCGCGGCGTGAGAAGTCATCGGGACATGTGCCTTTCCGCCTCCTATTGATCGGCGCGTCCCGACCGGCGCGATCCCCAAGAGATCCCCACGTTACGCGGCCTGCGGGAGACCTGGTAAGGCTCTGCGATCCCTTCGTGGTCATCCGAGACACGTTTCGCGAATAGGGTGCTGCCCTGCTGAGTATAGAATTTGCTGAAAATTTTGCGAGGATACGAAAACACGTTTAAATTGTAATTAGTAGTTTCTTTTATTGTAATTATTGTATCACGCTTAGTAAGGCAGTACACTTAGCGAGATAATGATGGTGATGATAGTTTAGTTTAATTATTTAAAGATAACTATGATAACTATCTAGCGGTGGCTAATTCAATTGTATATCTCTGATAACAATAACTATTGTTATACTGACAATAATAAAAAGATGAAGAGATTTCTTTTTTAATTTTCACATTATCAAAAACAAAAATGTTTGACTTTTAGATCGAATGAGGAAAAATACTTTGCTAGGATCTGCAGATGTTAAATATAACTCTAAAAACTAACTCTCACTAAAACTTTCTCCTATGTCTTTTAATAAGCGATTGCTCCAGGGACTCGTTATTATTAGAATGATAATTACACATCATTCATTTATCTGTAATCAAAATATACACAACGTGTATATTGAATCTCCAGTAAAAACTGTTTTGGATCGGTATATGTATGTTATGATTGATGCACAGGATATACAAGAATTTTATGTGATTAGATTTTCAAGTGAACAAGAAACGACAGAACCGCGTATAGAGAAGCGATTTAAAAGCGAGTAAAGTGAGATAGCAATCGCTATGTCTGGAAAGAAATTTCACTTTTGTTTCTTTCATTTTTTCATGTTTTGCATAAAAGAACCGTTGTGAATATTTAGTCAAGAATGATCGAAAGTCGCCGATCGCTCCGCACGGGCGCGGCAGGAAATTAGCTGTCCGCTAATTGAAAAGTGTCTCACTCATAAAACTATTTAATCTCCCAATAGATGGTTTTTTGCTCGTCCCCGATCTCGCGTCTTCGATCGATTTGATTGCTAATAAAGTGTAAAACACGTCATCGTAAATATTTTTGTTGATTATGCATATTGCATATAACTGTCGCTATGACTTGCGAAGATTTAGCGTCAATTTAACGGGACGCGACTTAATTTTAATTTTGAAAGCTGAATTTTCTAAAGAAAAACTCTCGTTCGCGAGATGCTCACGGCATCCGATACAGATACACCGACCTATAGTTTCGTTGCAGCCTAAATGATAAACCGCGCATTGCAAGAGGTCCCGCTGACATTTGAAAATGTCAGTGACTACCTACACAAGTTCTACACGTAGGCTCGTGTTGCTATATCGATAGCTCAACATCGGAAAACCGAAGCATTGTGTGTCGTTCGTTCGATGAATGCATAACATGCGATTTGTCTCCGCCTTTTCCTAGCTTCTTGCGAAATGACATCACTTATAAGATGTATCATGATAATTTCATAATTGCTGCGCTGTAAAGTTTTTTGCCTGGAATTTCACACGCTGAGAAGACTTTAAAGACTCGCAATTTTTCCGCAAAACTTGCTGTGTTCATATACTTTGAAAAAAAATTAGAAGTAATATTTTTAATATCGGCAAATTTAATCGGCAAATACACTGTATCAACGATTTCCTGTGCGTTTTATTTATATTATTTTTTTATTTTTTCTACCACTCTTAATTTTTTCTACCACTGGTTTACAAGAAATCTTCTGCAATTTAGAAAACGATGAGCACCTCGACGAGCAAATGCGCAAACCCGTGGCCGAAGAATATTGCAAAGAGGCAGCGCGCTAGAGCAGAAGGGAAACGTGTGCGCTTATTATAATTTTTACCGGTCTTTACGATCGCGCTCGCACAGTCGAACGTGCTATCAAACGCATACCTAACTGTACCGGGACATTCGACACACACGTACCGCGCCGGCACAGAAATAACATAAACGTATAAAATGACGAGAACGAACGTCTCCGTTAGGTTTTCGCGCTGTTTCTGAAAGCTGTCGGGAAATTTGAAACCAGAAAAAGCTGCGATGAGAAAGGAATTTAAACGCGCAAGAATCCTATCGAGAGAGCTAGTGAATTCTAAAAGACGTGCGTTCCTTACTTTGTTAATACACGCGTTTTAATTATTGCTATCATAGATTGCAGCATTGTGTTAAAAAACATCTTGTATTTGCGGAGACGTAACTTTCATGACAGCGATAGAGATTGATAGTGTTATTATGGCGCCTTTATGAGACTAACCATACGCTTCCGCGCAAATTTTCTAAATATTTAGAAACCCTTTTCTTACGTAGAAACTGTCGTATAAACTTTCCAAGTTCCCCGTCTGTCTAGCCTCTCACACGAATTATTTTTAACTTCACGTGCAACGATGTACAGCGCGACACCCAACGCAAGGTTAAACTCGCCTTAAATATTTCGATCCATCTTATTTGTTTGGTTTTTTTTTTTTTTTTAAGAAATTTGAATAAATATTTTAATTTCATCTTTTATTTAATTTTTCAAGAAATTCGAATCTTGTTACTTTCGATTTTTTTTCGGTATACTGCAATTAAATGTATCTCACATTTCTCTTTCCTTGCAACTGCGCTAATGATGTAAATCACACGTACACACACACATCGTAACTGCCTCTTCGCCTTCAGCAGAGAGAGTTCGAGAACGTGAAAAAATGCTTGAGAAGCAGAGAACGCTTCAAGTTAAAAGATACGGCCGTTCAGTAAGACCGTTACGACAGAGAGAGAGAAAGCAGTTTCCGTTTTTCCAACTTCTCGTTCCCGAAGGATCCAAGAACGGCGCGCGAACGAACGCGAGATCATCAATCGGATTGCGTGGTTCTTGCCGATAAGATAATGACGCGGTCGGGAGACGCGGACTGACGAGCGCGTTATTTAAGACGTCTGGATGGCTTAACTTTATCCGCGCCGATGAGAGAGATCTTTTTTCTCCGAGCAGTTCCCGCCGGCGGGAACAGGAACAAGTCAATAACTATCCGGACGATAAAGCGTCTGCCCTCTAATCAATGCCTCGTCCGTCCATTCGTTAGCGAAATACGGCACGATAAAATCGATAGCTCCGCATCCCAACAAGAGCAAAGAGCGCCATGTGGACTATCGACCACAGCTGTCAGCTCCCTGTGCTCGCGCATACATCGCGCGCGCCCTTAAAGCTTCCCTCACATGGAACGAGGGAGTGGATGGTACAGCCGCTGGGGGGAATAATGAGACGCGAACGCGGCGGGAATCCTCGCGTGGGGCGGGAGTCGTTTTTACGTTTCGCAATTTTCACTCTCTCTATTCTCGACGCGATTTGCAAGGTTACGCGCGAGATAATGTCAGACGACGACCAGAGCGAATGTTGAAAAAATGTCACGCCCACGGTGTCGCTCGGGCGATGCACCATGACGACTTTTGTAGGACGCGCAGAGAAAAAAAATGCGAAAAAACCGCGCTGACACAATTCCGCGTGGCAATGCACGATTACAATACGATAGTAACAGGAGCCGGCCTTGATGCAGGCATTGAAAGGTTAAGGTTGACGTAAATAGGCTCGTGATTCATTCATACTGGCTATCGATTACAGCCTGTTCGCGTGTTCGTAGTTCTGTTACGTGACTTCCTCTCGTGTAATCCTCCTCCGTGTGCACGCGCCCTAAGGATTAAATTCTAACACAATGCCTCGAGTGTCCCGTTCCCGGAGTGACTCAGAGGACCTGGGATAACGTTCACCAAAATATTGCACGCGCATACACAAGCTGCAGACTTGTACATCTCTCGGTCAGACATCTCGCAGAGCCGAAACAATGACGTCAGTTGTCTCAAAAAAGAACGATAAAACGTTCCAAGGCGAGTCGAGAGACAGATGCGGCGCGAGATAAATCGATGCGACTCGTCCGCGACGAATCATTATGATGAGCATGTCGAGGAGAAAGGAAATCATCAAAGCGATCAAAGAGAGGTCATGGAAAGACCCGCGCTAGTCAATTACTATAGATGGTATTAAAGAGTTCGCCGCTACACGTAATTGCCGCGCGGCCGCATCGGTGCACTCGTACTACGCCGCTACTCGTACTACGCCGCGCCGCACGCAACGATCCCGAAGAATAAACGTTCGTGCGCGAACGAGATCATCGCGTACTTACGTACGCGTACTTACGTACGCGATGATCTCGAGCTGCGAATGTCATCGCTAGCCGCAAATTACAGTTGCAGAGATCGCGCGGTCGCTCGGCAATTGGCAACAATTGGTGGCAATTAAGGCCAGAAGTCGAGACGGTCGTGATTTCACGTCGCGACGTTAAAGCAAAACGTCAGGCAACAAACTTTCTGGACTTCGATTCATGTAACTTGGAAAATAACTTCCTTGTCCGTAGTACGGATGTTATAGCATGAATTCATTAACAAGAAAATGTTAATTACTCACGCGCGTTCTTGAGAATGTAATAATCTACTTAAAAAATTTTTTTCGCACTAAAGAATAATCGAACTATGCTTGCGCTTTTAATATTTTAAAGGAAAGTTTTAATATTTTAAAAAAAGTTTTAATATTTTAAACAAAAATTACATTTGCAAACTCTAAAAAAAGAATTTTACTTTTGAATATTATTATTGAACAAATAAAATAGAATTTTATTGTATACAAAGATGAGTGTAACCACATATGAAGATACGACGTAGGGGACGACGCGTTCTAATATAATATGCTTTTGTTATGACTTAAAACTTTATCGGTAACTAGACACTACGCTGCATTGTTGCATTGTGATGCAAATCAGTGTATAGAGTCGAAAAAGAAAAACGCGCGGAGCGCGCGTTGTTGGATGCACATCGGAAATGCAATGCTAATTTAATGCGTCGCTACACCTCGTCTTGCATCAATGTTTGCACGCTCGCGTGCAATGTCGCAATTAGAATTGTTTCACGGTTTATTAAGAAGAGGCCAGCCAGATGGGCGCGCCGTGATGTGTCAAGAGGTTGATAGCAGACAATGCGTGAAAGAATGGTGATAACAATCACAGTGCGCCAGTACAAAATTATCTACACGAGTGAAAAGCTCATCTACGTCTATGAAGAAGATAAATATTCTTTGTAAAAAAAAAAGTTTTTAACTTTTTTTAATTTATCTTTATTATGAATTATTTATAACTCTGATCGTTAATGTCTAAAAAAAATAGATTTTTTCAAAATTTAGTTACAAAAAACAATTTTCCCTACTGTTCGTTTTTATGAAAATACATATCTATATTTATGTCACGCACAAAGACTCGAAGATAAAAAGATCTCGACGTTAGTGCAAACATTGCTTTTTTGAAATCCAAAAAAAAAAAAAAAAAAAAAAGAAATATACCGTATCTGAAGGCAATAGGGCGAGTGATGTCAGTGGTGGGGCTTCTGAACAGATGTTTACTCCACAGAGCGAGGGTCCAGTCTCCCACAAAGAGCCGTAGCTCTAGAACCACCCTTCATTGACGATTACTCCATTCGAGCTCAGCATCGGCAGCAGTATCCACGACAATGGTTCCGCTCACTATTGCTACCTCTGGCCCTTGTGAGTTGGGCTTAAGGGCCACGTGACACGTGCTCGCTCGGGACAAGCGCACACGACACAAATACACACGCATACATAAAAGCGCGGCCACGTTCTGGACAAAATTTGCCGGAGACTCCCTTGGACCGTCTCGGCGTTCAGGCTACCATGTGGACTGTCTCTCGTGAGCAAAAATCTACGAACACGTGCGAAGAAAATCAGTTTAGTTCTTCTATATTGTGCTAAAACGAGAGATAGAAGGATCACAGTGTAATTAGCGTAATTTGAAATAATATAAATCATATAAGAAAAAAATAAATTACGTTAAAAATGTGTGTAAATCATCATCATGCGTAGATCTTGTTGAGAATCAAACATTCTTGCAATGTTTAAAATGAACAATGCTTTAATGAAGTCGAAAAAATGACAAGTGTAAAACAGTGCGCGTCTCCGTGAGATTCGTCGAGGGGCAACATTTAATGCGTAAGTGTGAACACATTAATAGGGCTATTTTCTAATATAAACATATGTATGTGTGCAGTCGGCAATTTCCAACCGGAAATAACCAATTCTTTCAACGTTGATAAAACTACGATGTCGGATTCATTTTATTAATGACTGCCATACTTATCATATTTGATAGCGTTCTACAAAGTATTTGCAACTATTATTCAGGCCTGATGATTATTACCAAGTCACTTTTTTATATAAAAATATAAATAAAATATAATATAAAAGACAATTATTAGAAGTAAAAGAGATTTTTTACGGGTGATTGATGAGTAAATTGAAATCGTACAGGGCATATATGGCAAATAATAATAATAATAATGAGGCAGCAATTCGAAGTCCAACTCGTAAATTTTGGCCATTGCAGTTGAAATGTGCTTGTGGACTAGTGCATTGTCAAAAATCACTGAGAGCATCTATAATTTAGCAAACTGTCATGCACAACGTACGATAATGAGTCAGCGTTTGAAACTTGTCAACGATAACAGCAATATGTTATCGCTATCTAATCGTCTCTTGTACTTTGGAATTTTATAAATATTTTATCAATTAGTTCTATCACTTATATATATATAACTAGTTAATTTTTAATGATAATTATATTAGAAAATCATCTTTTTTTATTATTAACATAGCACAAATCATGCAACTGGGAATTATATAATTATTCATTTCTCTGCCTACGCTCAAAAGAAAAATATTTCCTTGAACGCGTAAAACTTTCCGCGTCAGAGGATATTTATTGCGGCGGAAACTTATTTCCGCGAGATATATAATTATTAGACACATCGTAGCGCGCTGATGGCGCCAACGAGCACGTGTTGCGCGACGACGCAACGTGTGCCGTCATATCCGTAATATTAAAAAGAAATTTGTGCTTCTTTCCAAAATATGCACAGGCGCCACGTGCGTTCCAATTTTTCCCGTTTGTGCAACTCTTTCTCAAAGATTTGTATACTCCGTTGATTCGAAAGTGTTTACAAACCGGTAGATTATCTGTCGTTCGAAGAGTTTCTTATGTAACACCGAAAGCAGGAAGAGACGATATGCCGAACGTTGCGATAATTAAGAAACGTACGTCTCTCTTTCCGGTAATCAACGGCAATTCATGTGATGCGGTTCATTTTGATGCAGAAAACTGCCGACCGAGTGTCATGTATTTTGCTTTAACATACCGACAAAACCAGTTGCATATCTTATGCGAGTGAAAAAGGAAAGATCTCGGAATGTAAATCGGATCAAACAACGTAACCGGGTTTTCTGCAATTCTCTCTCCCCTTTCGTCGCGATTTAGGCCGACCTCAATTTTAGAAAATCTTGGGAGTGTATAATCGCGCGCAACACAGAGGCAGTCGAGTGACGTGAAAAAAAGAAGAAAAAAAAAAAGAAAAACGAGACGGTCGCGAGTCATGCGGTGAATATCGAATGCTTGAACGTTTGCCAAGACTTTTGGGTCGCCTTGACAGAGAGAATAAACTTCACGGGACGCACGTGAGGCCGTTTGACTTCTCTGCTCTTAATTTATAACTACAAGATTTTTACCTGGTAAATAAGAATGAAGAAACTACGAAATATGGAAAGTTGCAATTTACATTAAGATAATTAACGGTAAAGTTTGGTCGATCTCGACATTTATTGTTATTTATCGTTTTACCAGTTATAATTACAGTACACTATGTATGTGTAAACACTAATATAAACCTTAATTTTGCTTTACAACATCTCACAGTCTAATATCTACGCGATATAATCGACTATAAGTTTGGAAAAATTAAAAATTTATTGTTAATTATCTTATTAATAAGCGGGAGATATGCGCTGCGAAATAAATAACAAAATATATTTAAGAATTTTCTGAGAATTTAGACTATTATTTATCCGTTTTAGTTTGTCGCGATGACGCAAACCGTAATCTCACATCCGATATATCAGCCTTTGATGCCAGCGCCGTTAATTAAATCATACAGTAGAGGGTCAAATGGCAAGTAGGTGATCGATGATCGCATCGCGTTCTCGATACGTTTATACGATGGTATAGTTCAAAGATGACGATATAAGTATCACCTAGAAGCAAGTGATACTCAACTTTTTTTTAAAGCCGCAACAATGTTATTGATTTGTCTGGGATATAAGACGTCTATCGTGCGAACCTCCAGGTCAACTAACATACATCGATCGGGGGTTTAGAGTTTAAAATGCATGAATGTACAAAATGCACATCTAGACTGGAAGAGGAGTCTCGAGATTACTTAGGCGTGGTGTGTGCAAACGCGATCGTTTTCCTCATTACGCTGTTCTGGGTCAGTGGGACCGGCATTTTTGTGTGCTCTCGTTGCGCTAAGCCGCGATACGATTTTTCCGGCGCTTTTATTGCATTCTCATTTATTGCGATTCGACTGTGGAAACTTCACGCATGAAGGCGTGCCGCTGCTTATACCCGCGCGTGAGATCCTTTTCCGCCGCGCGCTGAGAAGCGATGATAGGTCGCAACAACCGAGTAGAACGGATAAGCTGATAAGCAGCGATAGCAAATTCGCCGCATAATCGGGCCGGACTTGTTTTATCCTCCGTTGAATGAACTCGTTGCGATAATAAGTCGCTAATCTCGGGCGCTCTAGAAGCCGCAAATGCGAAACTGGTTTGTCGCACTCGTCGAGCATTTTTCGTTCGCAATATTTACGAGAATTTATTTTGATAAGAAGATTTGAGAAACAAAAATAAGAATGTAAAAGATTACGTATAAACCCGCGGAGAGAGCAGTTTTCAGGTTCACGAAGTCGCAATCGGTCATCTTTTTTTCAGCCAGTCAATTCCTTTTCGCGGCTAGCGAATTAAAATGCGATTCCCATATCGGAGTTCGCAGCACCGTTAACGCGTGTGTGGCTCGGTTGTCTATACTAAATTTATTCCAAAACGCGCGCCTCCTCCTCAGGTCAGTATGTCACGATTTGTGTCTAACAGGAGGTACACGCGCAACATGTTGACTCCCGGGAAGATTGTGCTCGCAAGGGATTATGTTCAGCAATCTGTACATGTGTTGATGATTTTAAAGCTGTTGCTTTAAACATTGTATCTAGACCTTCTACATTTGTCCAAGAACGTACCGGTATTCGTTCCGGGCTTGGTGAATCTTCAAAACTGCCGTCACACCGCGTAACAATGCGAAATATGCCGGAAAAAGCGTATAACATTCGAGAAAGACCTTCGAGAACGTGACGCTTTGTGGTGGGATTAGAAACGGTATACGCTTCGAACGGGAGCGGAATCGTAAAATAATCTATGAATGAACTTCGTCGCTGTGCGAACAGTGAATACTAGACGACTCCGTCCCGTGTGTCACAGTCTAAAGTTCTATCTATACCGGATCTCGCGTTAGAATAGACGCTTAACGGGACATAAAATATTAGCGACCGATACTCCAGAAACGACACGTGAATTTCTAAGTGTTTTTTCCTAGACACTCTACGTGGATACAAAGAAGTTAAACTGTCTAGTAAGTTAAAACGTAAAAGGATGTGCTGGATGGTCTTACGCAAGTATGAGACATGTTTATGCAAACAACATATAATAAAATGTTATCAAAAAAAAATATCTGGAAATATAAAATTGCGTGTATAAATATAAAAAAAAAAAATATATAAAATTGAAAAAAATATAAAATACATAAAAATATAAATGTATAAATATTAATATAAAAAAATATAAAAAACTTGTTTTCTTTTATTTAAAATTTATTGCATAACAAAACTATGAAAGCTACAGAATAATATCTAAATATTTAAAAACACATAAATAAATTGGTATTTTTAAAAACTAAATCCAAAAAGAAGAAAGGGCCAATATGACACAGATGGTAAGGATGTGTAACAAAAATATTATTTTATTTTTAACGTTTCGATCCAGGATTAAATCATCTTCAGAAAAAATACTTTTTATTTATTATTCTTATTGAATAACTCGTGTGACCCAATTGTTACATAAATCATTACACTTTAATCTAGTAGTCTATTAAACGTTTAATATAATGTCTGTAATTTTATTTACTTGCAACCCGGATTAACCGAAATTGACAAATCGGTTACCGGTGTCGACTTCGGTCGAACGCTTTCAGTCTAGTCACGATTCGTGAGTCCATCGATAACCCACCTACATTATATAGCACTGTTGATTTAGACGTGCCAGACGTGTCGTCGGCGAGGCTAAAAAGTCCGATAGCACGACCGAAACGGTGATACCGCCGCCGCGGCGAAAAAGAGAGGAAGATATCGCATAACGGGGCTTCCTCAGTAGGTCGATACATGCAATAGGTGACACCGATTAGTACCATCGTAAAAATGCACTTACATATGCTGTTCTCTAACACTGTTCGCCGTCACTTTTCGAAAATAAATATCCGAGTCGCATCAACGAGAAGCGAGCGGCGACATCTGAAAGAACGGAAGATTTTGATGGTTTTTTTTTACGAGCGATTATATCGCGACCACCTTACTCGAAATGTCGTTAAACCGTTCACAAACAGCTTCTTTGGTACACGCGGCATTTGTACCGAATTGATAAATTGCTCTCACATGGTTAATGACATGGTATTAAAACGGAAATTAAAACCTGCTTACTTTTTTCGGAGAGAGTTTACATAAAATCTGTGCTTCCCATAAATTTAATTTTATAAGAAATATTGTACATCCCAGTTATTTCTGTTTTTAATACACCGAATTCTATTCTACGCGTGTGATTTTATTTATCTATTCAAAAGGCATCAAAAATTCGCACTTTATCCTTACGCCGGATTATCGCGGAAGCGCGACAAAAGAGCGTCTCATGTTTTCGCGCAAGTTTCTCCTCGGTTCGTTTTCACCGGGTAACATCAGTGCAGGTGTCCCGCACTTTTAAGGCACTATACGCGCATTCCTGCGAGATAAAGCGAATGAGCGCGACTCGGCGCGATCGATTAGCTTCAGCACCATTAGCGAGCGACACTCCGCGCACAAGTGTCTTTGTCTATTTGAACGACCGACGAAGAAATTGCGATAATAAAGCGAGTGTCAACGACATGGAAATCCAATCTTGCCTATTTCTTGATAAAAAAAGAACAACCTAAAAAAAAGCGGTGAGAGTGGATATAACTCACTAGTTTTAGAACTCCGCCGTGAAACAACCAGCATATGAAATGAAATTCGGTGTTTACAAGCTTACGAAGCACGCGGTTCTAACTATTTTAGTCCGGTTGCCAGCTTGGAACTTCGTATCTTGATTTAATCCGATCAAGCGGACTCGCGCGGTCGTTAAGAATCTCGAAGAGATGCGACCACCACAATAAGAGCCATCTTCAAGGTAGGCAGTCCCGGCTGAAGGAACTGCAATAAACTTTCTTCGTTCCCTTCGCCGGCATACGGCGCAGAGGGGAGGAAAAAATATAATCTGACTCTCGTGTTTGCTTTATTTTTCCTCTTGAAAAACCAGTCGTCGCTCAGCGCACACGTCGACGACGAGAGTGCGCATTCCGCCGGCAAGGCTGTCCTCGCGGAGCGAGCAAGGACGAGCGATTTCCGCGCAGTGACGACATCACGCACGAACTTATGGAACACGATTTTTGGTTCCTGACGACAATACGAGAGGCGAAGTCGCGTTTCGTGCACGTGTGCGCGAACACATGCGAGAGCGGCGAGTTGGCTGGCCGTGACTTTATTTTCTTATCGTTATTGCTCACCGCGCCTGTATCATCATTCAGACCGAAAGATAAATTCTCGTTTGGAAACTTTCGTACAAGCAATTTATAATTAAAATCGCGTATGATAATAATCGCATGCGATCTACGATCTTTCCGTTTTTTATCGATATTGATTTGCATATTTAATATACAATGCGAACTAAGATATTCTTTGTTAACATCGGAGTCAATTTCGCGTCGCGCATTAGAATGTCACATGTTAATTGATTGTTATTCTGCAAAAAGAGGTAGTAAATTTAAACGCTTCGATCGCTGCATTCACGCGAGATAAATCACACGGAGATTTCTCCGCGTGTAAATTGAAAAAAAAGTCATTACTCACAAGCGAAATAACATAACGAAATCTGATTTAGATATTTACGTGCCATTAATTATCGTTCAGCCTAACCTTCACTTTCTCTTTCTGTTCCCTCGCTCAGATAATGACAGAAGTGATAATGACGGTAAGTTATTTAACGAGAAAAACAACTACATACTCGCGTGTATTTTTCATCTTCATTAAATATCGCGCGCGCACGAGCGAGACAATGTTTCGCCGTCGGCGAATTTTCGGCTCGAGTTTTCTTCCCTCACCGAGGCTAATGACTTTCACGTCTGTTCTAAGCGTGAGTCTTGTAGTGTCTCGATTTTTTTTTTTTTTTTGTTCTTACGCGGATTGCAGATAAAGTTTCCCGGTTTCACGCCGGACCTTCGCCGATCGAAGTATTCGCCGGCGAAGAGTTCCTAGCGCGCAAGTAGGCCCCCCTTCTTTCCAGATCCCGGTTGGGGGACCCCTATGTGTGCACCTGTGCAGGTTGAGAGGTGTTGTTTTCACCTGGCAGTTCAATCTACAATCGCGAGCAAGAACGTTCTGCGGACGAGATCGTTCTCTGTGTCTCGATTGAGAAGAAAAGTTAAGCCACAAAATTTGTGATCGAATTTGCGGGGTTTCCCGGAAATTTGTTTTGTTTCTTCTTGACATTTTGGACTCGTTAGTAATTGCGCGAAATACTTTTTCCACTAGTGAAAGACTACTTCATGTTGACATGATATCGTGTTGTTGATTATTTGATTTTAAACATAGATTGTAAATAAATTGTTTTAATAAAACTCTGAATAAAAAAAACATTAATGAAGAATTTTCTGAAAGATATTTTTGAGAAGAGACGAAAACAGTGAATCACAAGAAATAATTTAGAGAAAAGATAAATCGTAAAAAAATTGTGGGTATAAAAATCAGTTTAATTAATAGATATTCCAAAAAATTGCCGTAATAAACTTTCAACAAGTGAGTTGATGATGTAAAAATTCGTCTTGCATTAAGTGGAAAATTGCTGGAGCAAAACAGAATCTAACGAAGTCAATCTTCTCAGATCGTATCCATAGATATCTCCGTTCGCTCGAACGAATTATTCCAACAAGAAGACACGACTTTGAACGCCTCGTGCGTAACTTCCGCAATCCACGAGCGAAGTCTAGCGAAGCAGTTTCGCTGTTCGTGACAAGATGAAGCATTAGAACATCCCAAATATCAAAGTCCGCGATTTGTTCTGAGACACGATGTAATTCGCTGGCGCCTGTCGGCAAATATTGATAATCCTCGCGTGCTGAGCGGGCAACTTTCGAACGAATACTCGACACGAAGCGTCTCTCGGTGCGAAAAGGGCAAACGTTTACTCTTTGAGAAGAAGAAACCGACGAAAAATTCAAGAGATGGATACCATGCTGGAGAAAATGGGAAAGCTGAATCTGGTAATGTTTGAGCACATCGAGCTAGTTGATTATTGAATGCGTCATTAGCGGTCTTCGTTAAAACTTATCACATCGCCGTATTAAAATTTACAACAAATTAATTTACAACAAATTAAGGTCGTCTAAATGAAGTCTTCAAATTTTTTTGTATTGATTAATCGATTCGTTATATAACGCGTGAAAACGCTACGTGACAAAAAATATTTTGTACGTTCGATTGCTACATTAGAGTTTTATTAACTTTCTAATACGTGATTGATCGTGTATGATGAGCACGTGCTTGTCATATAAATGAAACGTCTGTGACGAACGAAACGTTTTTTTTTGGTAACAATTCCGAAGAAAGTGTGTTAAGAATATATAATTGTATTTTTTGTGAATTAACACCCGATTATTTAAATCCGACTTTTTAAAATCAGAGAACTTGTTTCTCTCTCTGTTATTTTACTTTTCCTTTTCCCAATTATTCGAACTATTTATCTCAATTAGTTTCTTAAATCGCAATAAAATAATTGTGCAAAAAATAATTAATTAAAGCTAAACCTTATCTTATGTTTACTCATATGTAACTCCAATTGTGCAGAAAAAAAGTAAATTATGAAGACGAAGTTTAATCTTAATTGGAAAATACAAGTTAAATCATTAACATGTTATTTAACCTAGGAACTGTGTTGGCGGACGCGAGAAAGTTGTTCGGCATTCCTCTCGCATTTGCGTTGAACAAATAAAGTCCGAGCAATCACTGTCAGTTACTCCGAACAGCCGAATGTTATTACACGCAGGTTGAAATGCCAACAATTCCGTGCGGCTTTTTGCCGCGCGCCGCCGCGCACTCTCGTTTAGAGACGCAATGTGGCGACGCGCTGTTACGTCTTGTATGTACGACGGACTGGTTTACGTGGTGTATCCGTTTTTCTGCGCTCCGCGCTCGTGACCACATCGAGTCCACACGAACGATCGAAGTCGAGTTCAAGAAATGAGCGGAAGAGTCTCCGCACTTGTTCCGCGTCATTCTCGCGTCTTCGTAACGGCGATCTGTCAAGCACCTGCCTGCCTAAGCTGAATTATTAGCTTGAACGCCGATTACCATATCGTCGGTATATGCGCGATTGCAATATCGCGCTCGCAACATCGGTCGTTCGAATTAACAACAGTTTGATGACGACGCGCTGTTAGCGCGATCGAAAAATTTGCACGCTTTCTGAGCCTATTGCTCGTTTCATACGAACGATACGCTGAATAATTCGCGGCTGTAGTTTTAGACTTGTTCTCGAAAGTACAATGCCACGTAACGGAATCGAACGTTATCGTAGCTCGTGATCGATCCACGTATGATTCATTTCTTTTTTTTTCACAGTTAACGAGCACGCGACTAAAAGCGATCGGTTTTTGAACGACAGACGACGATAGATCGATCGATCGATGGTCCAGTTGACGTTGATAAGAGAGAAGGGCGTGAGTAAATTTCACTTGAATATCTTCGGTGAGAGTACTCGTAAAGAGAAGAGTGAAAAAAAAAGAAAGAGAAAGAGAGAGAGAGAGAATAAAGAGTGGAAAAGATATGAACAGAGGTGAAAGATGAGGCAGTGCCGAAGGAGAAGCCGGAGAAGATGTAGGGTAATTTAGCTATTTTTCATTGTCCATTGTTACAAGCGTTTCACCGGGCTTGAATCCATCGACGTGCAAGTATCGTGAATATGTAATCGCAACGTGTGTTCTCAATACGCACGACCTCTCGCTATGTGCAGTCGTGTGTTCTCGATGCTTTTTTTTTTTTTTTTTTTTTTTTAATACAGAGTGAAGAGGACTCGCTCGTGCCAGTGACGATTTCATCATCACTAGTTGAGAAAGCATCGCGGCACGAAGCGCCGCGCCATAATTATTCAAATGAAACCAGCCTAATTGCGAGGAGGCATTTGCGTTTCGCGCCGCATTATCCCGAAGATTCGCTGTATCTCAACGCGGCACAGGTTGCTCTTTGTAACGCAATAAGCGAACATTTTTTCTCTCTGATACTTCCGCGATTATTTAGATACCGCCAATTTGCATGTAGTACATGTGCTTCGAAGTATTAAAACGCGTATTAAATCTTTGCTTTGTGCATAATTTATAAATTTAAATGTACATTGTATTTGATTGAAGTATATAGATTGTGAATTTGTTTTGTAAAGAAAAATGCAATCGGTCGAAAAACGTTTTAAGTCAAATAAAAATTTAAATAAACTTGAAAAAGAACATGGAAAAGAAACGATGATAAAACGTTTCCGGGAAGCCTCAGTTTATCATTGTGTCGCTTTTGCCGTTTCGTTCGCTGCAAAAGAAAAGAAAATGATTCCGGGTGTGGCGGTCTAAACCTCCGCGCTCTCAGCAAGAACGAATAGCGATACGCTCGAGAGAATCGGACTACACTTACGGAGCGGAGTGTTCTCAGTCGCGAGATGGATCTTCGTTACTATGAGCTTGGTATAGTTGGCTCCGCGAGATGGATATTGCTACTAAAAACAGCGATAACAGCTGTACCGCCACGGTCGATTGGCGCGCATTTTGACGCGATATATCACGAGTATTATCAGCACACTCGATAAATAATGAAGATACTCAGAGATCTTTATTTACAACGTGATGATCTGAAATCGCCACGAAAAAAAAAAAAAAAAAAAAAAAAAAAAATTAGACGTGATACGTAAGACACGTAACCATATATGCTTCTCGTAAAAAAAAATGTAACGGTATAATAATCTACTAAAGGAATAATTATATAATTATATATCGCGCGCGGAGAATCTTCTCGCAAAGACGATCGAGTGGCCTGATCTTTGTGATTTAATTATCCGATTACCGTAATAACTACGGCACATTAATATGGTTGCGTGCTAGAAATAATTATAATCGTGATAACAAGTGGTGAGAGAAATTTTAATGAATAATTTTCAATAAAGGAGCAAACTGTATGATGAGGAAATTTGTTAGTAATAAGTTAGTCATAAAAGAGGAAGAAAATTACTATAATATACGCGTCGTCCAAATTACGGAGAAACGCATTGACGTAACAATAGTCAACGATTTCTCTATTTTCGAGCGACTGACAATCAGCTGATTCCATAGAGGACATGTATATTGGTACGCCGATATGCATAGTCGTGCGATAACCGGTGCACGATAATTGACGTTGTTCAGTATTTCCGACGCGATAAGCGATTTCAACGTGCGAGATAAGAAAGGCAGTCTCTCAGTGAACATAACTGGTCGGCTATTCGAATTCTCGAGTTTCTCACCTGCGTGCGAGCAAAGCGAGATCGAAAAAAATTACGGTTAGATACGATTAAAAATCGCGCCGCGAGGCATATCTTTCTCCCAATTGTGTAACGCGATCGTATAAAAAGTGATTTTGCCGATGCCAACATGTCGTCGATCGGAAAGGATGAGGATATTATGCCTTATCCGGAGTCTGAAACGTCTGGAAGACGACGTTTTTTTCACGTAGGTAATCAGATTGTACAAAGAAATTTTTGATTGTTGAAGAATCGCTTTCGCTGCGTGTGTCTGAAACTGGTTTTACTGGCACAGAGAACCTTGTGTAGAAAATTATAATACAAACAGAATTGCTTCTATAAATACGTTGTACTGCGCATTTCAAGTAGACGATGTTTTACCTTGAACATTAGTACCTGCGCATTTATGACATTTTAAATTGAACAGTCTGTTGTGAGTTTGCTTAAAATAGTTTTTTACTGTTCTGTCAAGTGATTGTCAATTTGTTTCTGACAGCAATAATTGTGTTTATAATTTAAAAAAACAATTTTGAAATCTATAACCCAAAAGCAAATTTTGTTATCTCTAATAAGTAAACTGTAATATCTCCGAGTTGTCAATATTAGTTATCCTATAAAACAAGCTATTTTAAAAATAGAAATTTTTTTCAATAGAATAAATAGGAATTTTTTAATATATGTGTAAAAAAATCTGAAAATTTTTATTATAATTTTAAATTAATATAAATCTTAAAATCTAAAAACACACAAGCCCCCATATCTTAGTACCTTGAACCTGTCAACAACAAACGTTATCTTGGATACATAAGAAACAAGAAACGTCACACCAGTTGTTGTTATGCTGTTGTTATGCTTTGAAGTTTACGGTAATACAATACGCGTGCTCATAGCAGGAAAACGATATTTCTCTCGCGATAATAAAGCGTGACACAGTTTTCTGCATTTCCTGCGCACAATGTAAATTGGATCTTTATTTCTTTAAAAATCTTTATCGTTTATCGTCATTATTCATGAACATCGAGGCTTCATAACTGTGCGTAACGGCTAAGCAGAACGTTTTGCTTGCTCGTAACGGAAGACGAAGAAGCGACGAATGTTACGAAATTGACATGCAATGCTCCTACTATTATGTCCGCGCAACTGCTTAGTCTCGTTTTTTAATGACGCTCTAATATATACGTGTTGTGCCGCGCATCATCATCTTATCACGCGCGAAATGTTTGCGACACGAGATTCGAAAATTTGCGTCTGTTCTAATTCGATTTTCCATTCGTGACGCTATACGTGAAATTTTAATTTTATTAACAACACGGAGAAACTTTGTGATTCCAGAGGATTCCGAGCTGTCCAGTGAAGAGTTCGCAGCCACTGAAGGAATTTGTTGGCCGCTGTCAGACTATGCCATCGCGGGTGAAGAAATCGTTTTGTGGCTGTCTCCAGGTGAGATATTTCGGGTTTCTTATCTTATATTGTACGCAAACAAACACGCATCGCGTTCGATATTTTTTTATTTTCACTGGTTACGCAACGTCTCGATACAAAACCGGAGAAGTGGAAACAAAAGAACGTAACTGAAGAAAAGACGCGCTTATAATGAGAAGTCTATATGTTTTTTCGATAAGTTTCAATATACGCCGATGCGCCTTCACACAAATGTCAGTCCTTAAAATTCTTCGGTACGTTTATCCGCGAATTCTTCCTTGAAATTCCACGGCGTGCATTGCAGCCGCAAGCTCTCATTGTGCGCGAACTTACAAGGTAAATTGCTAGGAAGTCCTTACATAAGCCGAAGCGAAGCTTATATATAGAGAAAAGAGAAACAGATGAAATTAGCGGCAACTTCCATATGAGACCAGTCGAAATGAGACGGCGCGGCGGCGCACAGCCAGCGATTTGATACGAATCGACCGCATTGTTTCTCATCAGCGATTCGTGTTAAATTGTTGCGGTTAAAAAAAATTGTACGCTTATGAGACACAACCGCACGCATTCTTGTCATCGTTACGCCAACGCGAATGACAATTTGCAACACGAACGAAGAGATGCACGCGTTCTTGGAACGTATCCGCGTGAATAACATCGACAATGACTCGGTCATTCTTATGCGAAGTCATTATCATTTCCAGTTATTTGAGTTTAAATTAATACGTTTATATTAGTACTATTTAAATTAGTATGTTTATTTGTTTAAATATAAAATTTTAAAATAATTTGCAAAATTTATATTATTACAACAATAAACGGAGCTTTATTGCTTAATCAAGACTTTTTTTTTTAACGGAAAATCGTTAAATCAAAAATTTTTGCAGGAACTCTCAGTAGTTTTTTTTTCTTTTCCACGTGTATGCAAACGCGAAAATCACGTGCATACTGCATAAATTTACCGAAGCGTTTCTCCGACAAGCTAGATGCGCGCGTTAATTTGAAAGTCAACTGAAAGTATGGAAAGGATGGAAGTCATTAACCGAAGTCTTGATTTGTCTCTTACGTGACTTAAATACGAGCTCATCAAACACAAGTGAAGTACAAATAAACTAATGCGTTTGCAAATTTGCCGTATTAATTTTCGTGTGCCTATGTTCATATTCTTTGCGCGACAAATTGATTGTTTCTATACGCTCACCTAAATGCCGAAACAAACTGCGTAGAAATTTTTCCGCCAATTACGTGAGTAAGAAAAATGCAAATGTATTTAAATGCGAATTCCATCAGAAGAACATCGCTCTTGATGATTATCACCAGAAATAAATGTCATCGTCGCTTACGAAAGCGAATATTTCTCGATTGGAAGTCTCATCGTGGAAGTTCTCGACGCGAAACGCTTAATAGGCGGAAATCTACTCAATAAAAAAAAATTCCTCGAACAAATTAACCTGCTCCGGGCTATTGTGCATTGCACGTCTCGCAAGTGCGAAATATACTTCGTGACCAACATTGGCTATAACGTTGTTCCGTTCGAGAAGATTTCTCCGTGCATCTCATCAATTATCTTCACTCACTCGAAACTTAGTAAGATGCACCAGAAAATTCTCTGTCAAGACTTGACATTGCCGACCTTTATAAAAGTCGCACATCGTATTCCAGTTTTCGAAATGCAACTTTCTTGTTCAGCGCGTGCTCCTTCTTGTCGAAAGAAAATAGAAACCTTCGCGATGACACAAGCAACACGCTTGGCAAACTTGGCCATGTTGAAATATCGCTTGCATTTTTAGTTACGATCAACAAAATGATTTTCAAATGTGCGTAAATCTAAAAATATGTTTCTTTAAACAAAGAGTGAAAGCAAAATACAATTTCTGAATTAATGCACATTGATTTTTTTCTGAAAACAAAAACATATCGCACAAATTTCTCTGTCTGAATTTTTATTCTTTTTATAATACATTGTGAAAATTGAAAATGTGAATACGCAAGTTTTTCAAATCTCAATGTTAAAATTCTAATGTTGAAAGCCGGAAACACACACGCATGTTCGTGTAATGACCGACTCATGAAGAACATCATGCAACATCGACGACGCGGGATCTGGCACGTCCACCTCGCGCAAACACGAACATCGAGGTCTTTGACATCGTGACCGCGATGGTCAATTGGGACAAGAAAATCGGTATACCGCTTCTTCCAGAAATGTGGCAGAATATGCGAGCGGTCGTCCTTGATCGGTCCTACGACCTGCGGATTTCATTATCCGATCGATTCGCGTTCCTTCAACGCCGAAGTGCGTGTGTG
>QVOB01000550.1:0-56171 GCA_014839585.1 Pseudomyrmex concolor | reverse complement strand
ATATAATAAATTTTATATTTTGTTAATATTACATTTTTTCTCATGAGTTGCTTAGTTAAATTCGCGTGAAATTATTGAATTTTATAAATGCTAAGATATGAACAATGTGAAATTAAAACAATATCCAGCAATATTTATTGACATGGTAATTGTTGATATTGCTATATACTTCTTATGACCTACATGTGTAGCAAAATGTATCACTATACATGGCAGCCTTGTCATGAATTTCAAAAAACAAGATTTTAAGAATGACAATATCAAGTAATGTGTTAGTGTTTTTTTAACGTTACTCTGTAGAAAAAAAATTCTTACAGTACTTAGCAAACACAAGGAACTTATAAGATGAGATAAGATGTGCGTTATATAAAAAATGGCACTTATTGACTGATTATTAACTGAACACTTAGTGAAACAAATTTATATAGCTACGGTATGTATGATTAAATGACTATCTCGATAAAGCACCAATCCGTATTGTCAACGTTACGCTATTTGTTGCGCCTATATAACGCGTTATATTCGATAAATTTCTTAAGTACTGTATACTTGTATTTGCGCGTCGACGGAATTTTCTCTTGTTAGAACCCTGTGTGTTGTAGCATTCAAAATTTTAAGAAGAATCTCCAAATGATACAAGAGAAAAGTTTATGATTTTGATAAAAAGTTCAATGAAATGTTTTTACTTGACACTTGTATTTGTTTTTTTTTTTTTTGTTTTGTTTTGTCATCGATTCTGACCCAGCAGAAGTATTCACGTGTGCGTCAATTGAAGTAACGATATTTACAAAAAAAAATGGACTACATACCGCTTACTCAAGACTTTCGTGACACTAGACTTTCACACATTACAAACCCTTATTAAAATACAAATACGTCGGCAGTTTACCGCTCTCGCTGTTCTTCTTCAGCAGTTCGTAGTTTTCCGATTCCCAGCGCTCCAGAGTAGTCGCTTTGATTGAACTGTAACATACAGAAAATGCAACGTAAACGAGATGTAGAGAAGATGCGAAAATCTAGTTTAAAGTAGGTACGTGAAAAATTTATATCTTTTTACCAATTTTGCGGAAACAGTGCGCACGCTGTCGGCACCATAAACGACAGCCTGTAAGAAGATGTCAATGTTCGTGTACTGATTCATATGTAACATGTGATAACAACTGAAGATAAAAGAAGAAGGAGAGAGTATACTCACGAAATTCCGCACATTAGAATTTGTATCGGCGCGTGCAGAGGTTTGATTTTTTGCATCCACGCGTACTTCTCCAATCTCTCCATTATAGGCGGCAGGATGACTGGAGAGATTAATAATCGTTTTTTTTTTTTTTAATTTAACGCCACAGAGATTTTACAAACATCATAAATTGATAAAAAGAATATTTGCTTAAATGTACGTACGCATGCCGGGAGCACACATGACGATACGCGAAATGACAACCTGGCTAATGCCTTTCACAGCCGCGAGCTACAATTTTTTTTACAATTATTGTAAAATTAGAATGTAAAAAATATAAATGTTTAGCAAGACAAAAGCTGTACTCGAAAAATTTTACCTTTGATTTCGTAACTTTTTTGCCGTCCTCGTCAACAACGTCTACTCCGTTTCTGATTTCGTTCTGCCTCATGAGAGGTATGTTAACGCAATTAGCGGCCGCTACCGCGGCGAACGGAACGTACCTCTGAAATTCAGTTTTTCTCGTGGAACATTTTCATTTATGTGTGTAATGTGAAATGAGTCAGAAATTTTTAATTTCAAATGATTTACAAAAACAACTTGTAAAAAAAAAATGAAATTTCTTTCTCAAAATATTCCCGCAACACTTACGGCCATTAAAGGACTCGCGCGTTTCTGCCAGAACGATTTACATCCGATCGCGGTTATCATCGCCGCGGAAGTAGCGCTAACGTAAGCTACACTCAATTGGGTGGTGGTCACAGGACTGTTTGCATTTCTGTTTGTGTAATTAACGAGCGCGTTAAAGGACTGATTGACCCACTGCCAGAAAACCACCGCTTGCGTCGTCCTAAATTAAATCAAAGAGAGAGTGAAGGGTTTGTACAATAATTAAAAGGAAGACAATCCTATTCCTCGGTAGAGTGATAACATATTCTGGTCAAAACCACCTATAGAACTGGAGCATGGCGCCGGTGATGGCCATTCCTCCCGGCACTTGAAAGGACATTCTACCAAAGACATTTTGCAGCTCGCCGGTGTCGGGATGAAAAGACGACTCGTACAGTTTCTTCGCGTAGATGATTTGCTCTCTGGTTGTGCCGGCTGGCTCTTTGCCAAGCCTATAAAGTATCGGATATATATCAAATGCGCATGTATATTTCCCGCATCATCACGAAAATTCTTTATTGATTCTCTTGGACATGCAAATGTGTTCTCGCGATAGACAGAAATTCTTCGTGCGCGCAAAACCTCTACGATTGAATACGATTTTAATTTATTTGAAAAATCAGAACCTCGTTTAATTTTTGTAATTTTATACAATGTCATCTATATTTAGTGGTCATTACCTGTATTGCTCGCATAACTCTTTGGCAGCTAAGAGTTCCGGCTCGCGCACGACGCACGTGCGAAAGTCGGTCATCCACGCGAAATACTTCCATCTCCCGACGAAGGTGTCGAGATCCCACAGAGGTTTGTCTATGTCCAGCCTATCGTGTGCCATCGCGTCGAATCAGGAAATTCTTCCGACACAAATTTATAAATTAAAAATTAGTCGCGTAAGTTAGAAAAATACTTTGCGATATTGTTTTTATATTCGTTTATACAAATTTACTGTCAATTATGAATTACATGGAGAATGTTTCGGATTCATTCGCACGCGCGCGCGATGAACAATGTACACACAGAGAGATATTTTAAGATACGAGAGATGCGTGCGAGATATCGCGAATGTTTTACACACGTGAGCGAGCGCGAAGAGACGTGTACAACATTACCTTAAAAAAAAAAAAAAAAAAAAAAAACAAAGTCCGAGCAAATGAAAATAAATAATACATCGTTTTTCGAAACTCTTTTGCGCGCGTGAAAAATTAGCGCGCAACATTTTTAACGTGCGCGAAACAACAGTATATACGTTCTCTCTTTGCCGAGATATTATGTAATATATATTATCCTCGACTCATAAAGCGATAACACTTATGGAAACAAAAGATAAAGAAGCTGAATGCAATAGTGTTATTGATAAAATGCAAAGAGTTTTTTCCTTTAACTCGATTTTAAACGGACAACCATCTCCGTGAAATTTGTTTCAACAAGTGTGCCACTCTGAGAAGCAATTTTCCGCCTCTTTTACAATTATTGCAAGTCTTCCAAGTTTTTTTACTTCGTTGCCTCTTTTACGTCAGGAACTTTTTTTTTTTTTTTTTTTGCATCTTTGCACAAGTGCGTGCAAATTTATCTAACTTGTATCTCGAACTATTGAGAGAGTCGAGTGAATGTTTACATTTGCGTGCACTTTGCAACGCAGTAAGATGTGACGTTATCCTCGACTCAGATTATTCGGACTTTAGATCATTGCAATAATCCGATAACAATATGAGTTGCGCGCGATGACCCGCGCAATTCAAGTTTTTTGCAGATTGCGCGAATATATACAGAACAATAAATATACATTAAAAAAATATTGTCAAAAAACATTCTGCGTCATGGACTTGCTAAAAAGAAAAACAAAGAACAGTGCTTATCTGTCGATTTCACGATGACGTTAGAATCTGCTAGCAATGTCACAATCGCAGAATCAATATTAATAAACATTGTCGCGTACTATCGGTGTTACGCGCCGTGCAAGTGCGTCACGCGTTTCGAATGCAGAAGCCGGAGATAGCGCACAAGCGTATATAGGTATCAAGGACCTCCGAATTTTTGGGAATCATTTGTGAACTTCTCAGAAAACTTTTGAAACTTGATTTTGCTCTTCGTCTTCGTTTCGAACTCCATTGTTTTGACATTCTTTTGGCATTAATGATCGATCGAAGAATCTGCATCATCTCTTCTCGTTATCTCCGGTGACGCAAGAAAACTTTGAATTATCATTCCTCCAACTGTCAAAAAAAAACTGTCACTTACGTACAAGCGTGACTTAATGAAATGCACGCGCGTTGTCAACACTCGAGACATCGTATCACTTATCTTTTTTTTTCTCTCTCTCTTTTAAAACACTGGTTTACAATCGGTATCGACCTAACTTTTTTTATCCGGAAGCTGCGATCAAAGGACGACCCACTTGTCTACGGACTTTCATCTTCGTCGCCGTGAAGTCGCGTTTGACAGATCGAATCAAAAACAATCTTTCTATTGTTTCCTTTCTTTATATTAAAAAAGCGCACCTGCAACATAAACACACAAGAAGAAGAAAAAGGATCTCGCTAGCTACACCGATCGAGAGAGACATTTCGCCAGTAAGGACTGATCATCCATCCGGTTTTTTCGCGATTATTCGCGGTGATTCCTTTGTCTTACACCGCGATATGCTTATTTTATGCCACGCTTTGTGCATTAAAATGTTAATTCGTCGCACACATCAACTTACCACTTACACGCTCTCGCTCCTGGAGCTGCGCTCGGCCGCTCCGTTTTGACAGCGACCAGGTCAAAGAGAGGATACGGAAACGTCAAACCTAGAACATACCGCACGCAGCGAGGTTTTTCTTACTATGTACGTTTCTTACTATGTACGTTACTGGACCACCGGCAAAATGCACCTAGTACTTAATAGGCGGAAAGAGAGGACTGAGGACACACAAGACAAGGAAGTGACACACTAGACCACGTTTACATTACACCTCAAGCAACAATGTTGCAACTTTATTGCAAGAACGTCGATGCGGAAAACAATTATATATGAAGTAGCTTTGGCGTAAAGAAAACGTTATTTAGATAAGAATTGATAAGGTTTTTTTTGTACATCCGCGACCGTCTCTGCAATATGAGTACTAACACTGTTGCGAGGTAAGAGGAAAAATGCAGAAAGAGAGAGAGAGAGACAGAGAAAGAGATAATCGACCGATTTTGTTGGAGTGACCAGTCGCGAATGAAATGACACAGAAAAGTGTTAGATGTCACTCTCTGCTGTAGCAGAGGCGCCAGCGTCGAATCCTCAATATGGCGATACGCCCATTCGATCACTAGTCTTCGTTTAAAATACAAGATTTCATGTACAAAGAACCATGTGAGTTTTCGTCAGGGTAGCGAAAACGATTCGTATAGGTTTTAGCGTCCGTCTCGAATTATAGCTACTTTGTTTAAGGCAACATCAGCTCATATGAGCGAGAAGAAGAAGAGAGAGCGTCGAATCCCCTGACGCTCGCACCTCGCCATTTTTCACAGCGAACCGAGTCCAACCTAACCCTAACCCTAACCCTAACCTAACCCCTAACTCAGAGATTAGTGTTTCCGACTGTCTCTCCCCGCTTCTTACCGTCACGCTGACTCTTTCCCCTACCAACCGTCCTGACATTAGAGCTTCACCGCCCGCCGCTTCTCGCGCGGTCACCGTCGCGCACACACGGCCACGCTGTCGTTCCTCGCGTTATCCGGCTTGGGCCGAGCTGGAAAGAGACGGAAATACTGAAAAAGGGAAAAAGACGGGGGAACAAAGGGGGCGGTGCGTCGCGGCGCGGCGCACGAAACCCGACGACGATACGAGACGAGGAGCCGCTCCTTGCGCTCGCGCTCGGCTCTGATCGTAGCGGAGCGGAGCGGTGGCAAAGGCCCGTACCATACACCAAATCACACCACACACCATCAGCTTTGGCTCGTTTGCACGCTCGCTCGCAATAACTCTAAACTCGAGGCAAGATGGCGGCCGCGGCGGCGGAAGCCCCGTCCGCGCACCTCACGTTCACCACGGGTGACAAGATCCTCGTGACCGTCGAAACTGCGCTGTCCGACATCCTCGTGGTGTCCTTTGTCCACGGTGCCAAGTGCTTCCAAGGTGCTCTCCTCGATGCCACTAAGAGGTAAGATTAAGGAAGAGAGAGAGTGTGATGAAGGAGAGACCTCGTGTCATGATCTTTTTTTTTTATTTTATTTTATTTTGCTCCTTAAATTGTTAAGATCGTCCAAAACCAATAGTTAGACTTTTTGTTGTTTTAGAAAAAATCCCAAAAGTGTTTCTTGCACTTGGATTAAAGCTCAAGGTTTCCGACGGCTAAATTTCAAAGGAGCGCTCGTAGAGAATCTGATTTATCAATCCGATGATCTGTTGTTAATCGACGAGATCAGGTTTTACAGAAGAAAATGAAGAATGAATGCTCGTCCTTGGAAAATCAAATTTTCACAGATCGTATAGCTTCTTCAGTGAATGAAGTAGAAGTTCTTATGTCTGGTCTAGTTTCTCTTTGATGTATGAAAGAAGAATCTTGAAACAAAGCGTGTGTCTGCGCGCACATTCGGTCGATTTCGAAAAGGATCTTGCAAGTTGAGAAATGAAGAGAAAACGCTTCATTTTATGGGATCTTTGACGGAGTTGAAATTTCTTTTAACTTGCTCTTGATCTCTCGGAACGGACGCGTAGAAACTTCCTAAAGTAATGTGCGTTCAACACGTGCGTCGGTGAAGGATCTCGAATAAATTTATAGAAAGGTTTTTTGATACGTTTTTTTCATCAGAAATACGCAACGCAACAAGACCGCGGAGAGTCGTTCGGCGAAATTAATGACTAGGCTCTTTTCTGTCTTCTTGCGTAGGTTGTTGTTTTCTTCTCTTTGTCTCTCGGTACTTATTTTAGAACACATGATGTCCCACACGAGTTTAAGAAGATCATCATTTGAGAACGAATTATTTCTTAAGGATTATTTTCTCTATTTGCTCTTGATATATTGTGTTTACTGATCTTGCGTTTCAAGAGTTTCAGAGAAAATATCTATGTCCAATCTAGACGTTTAGATAAGAATGTATATACAAATGTGTTTTAGGTACACAAATGGCGAAACATTGAAAGAACAATCAAAATTTTTGACGAAAGATACAAAAGATACAAAAATTGCCGCCGAGTTTGATGAGCAGCGACGTAACGTCATCCGACGGCGCGCGACGGCCGTCGCTTTTTTTTACTAAGCTCGCGTAAACTCGCACACAAGAAATTATTCTCTCTTAAACTCGGATTTTCCGAAAGCTCGGCGATATAAATTTCGCAAATTTTCACAGGCAAATTCTTGAACGAGAATCCGCGTGCGGAATTCGGCTTCCGGATGTTTTCGAATTTTACATAATTTCACTTCGTCGCAGTTGTCGCAAAAAGAAATATCTTATGTTTCCCATTCTCTCGTCTTTTTATTATTTGCATATGCATATGTATTTGTATTTACATCGATGTCTCGCTTGGTTGAAGATTGTTGATTCTTCGATGAATTTTCCTCGTCGAAATGAAATACTGTCGATTCTTTCAATTCGCGCGACATTATGTTTAAGTAGAAAATTAGATTATTCTTCGAAAAAGTTTTTTGTGTAAAATTAATGAACGAGGACACACACACATAGCCACAATACGTAATGTTATTATGTAAATTCTAATGTTTGTCATTATCTGTACTAATAGAAAGCAATTAAAGTAATTAAAGTTATTTGGAATATGAAGAAAAACATTTTGTAAAGAAGATAAAACTTAAAGATAAACTGGAAGAACAAGAGGAGAAAAAGAAAAATTTTTGTAAACGCCCAGTTTGTAACTAAGAAGACTTTGTGATGACTCATGCACTCGCACACATAGTCAACGTCACCTTTGTCGATACAGTCGCTGCTGATTTTCCTGATATGAAAGTAGTCATTTTGATTATTGGAAAATCAAAGTACACGTTGAACTGATTGAATAACGTTACGCATGCTTTGATCAATAAGGTAAGTCTTGATAAAGACGAGCTCTAAAGCACAATGACAGAAAAATTTTAGAAAATTTCGAACTTGCAAAGACAGAAAATTTGATTACTAATGTTGTGATAACAAAATGAACTGACAATTTATTGAATAATACATGATTACATTTCAGATTAAACGACTCGATCGACTACCAGCATCTAAAACTATTGATTGAAAAAACTATCACAACTACTTTTCGACCAGTCAATTAAATTTCTGTTTCGTCGAACAATCATCAACTACGTCCAATCGTCAGTTGTTTGGTCGTTCACTTTGGTTATTGAAGAGTTTCAATTCTGACAAGATTCGAAATATTTTGCATCGACAGTCAATTTCGAATTTGTCTGGTGCTTCCGCGCGACCATATTTCGTTAATTCGAGTAGCAGTTTGGTCGTGACGATATAGCTGCTTTTTCTTGTCCGGGCGGCGGTTTTTTTCTTTCCTTAGCGCACACACATCGCACAGCCGGGGTTGGCTCTGCCCCGTGAACCCAGAGCTGTGCTCTTTGCTGTGGTCGAACAGCTGTTGCCCGTTTTCTTACCCCGCGCCCTCGGTTTTCTTGTTCAAGTCGGGGGGCCGGCCATTGGCCGCCTCGGAATCGCGGCAACCACCGCGGCAAGACAGAGTTGCAAGCAAAGGCTAAATTCATCGGTAATATATGTATCTATTATCGCAAAATCTGAAGAGAATTTTATCTAGGGAAAAAAAAATTCTAATGTGTTCACGTACATTTTAAACAGTCCGTTGGGTTCTTTCGTCGTTACTATTATTCCTTCATATTCGTCGTCGTGTGCAGCCAGTATATTATACTTAAAGTTACATAAGAGAATTTATAGAGATAATACACATATCTATACGCGTTACACGTTCATTATTGTAATTGGGTTGTTCTCTCTTTCTTTTTGCTTATACGCTTTGTAACCACGTTACACGATCTATGTAAGATATTATGAAATTTTACAGACGATATAAAACAAAAAAAGACAAAGAAAAGCAGACAAGATTTCTACTTACGGCCCTGAATGCTAGTCGGGGCCACCGACCAACCAGACCTGGCTTGTGTCACGTTGTGCACGACGGTATGGTGCAGAGGTTCTCATATCTTTCCCATTATGTATTCTTTTCTTTTTTGTATCTTTAATTTGATGTAATGTTATTTAATTATAGAAAACTTTGAAGACACATCAGAATCATCGACTTCGCAAGTAAAAACGGAATTCTGGTTTCCGCGCGAACATAATACACAAGAGGGATTAACTTTGCGTACGTTCTTTCCTGTTTTCTTTTCCTCTTTCTAAAAAAAACGTCAGAAACGTCAAAATGTCGAACATATGTTTCTCCAACAAAACGTTCTCTGGAAAGGTTTTTCCAATCAAAGATTATTTCTAAATTAAACCGGTCTCTAATTGATTTAATTGACTGTGAAACACACAATCAATGTATGTTTCACAGTCCTAACCGAGTATGAATTCTAAAATAGATCATAAATTCTTAAATCGAGTTTCACTCGACCAAAAAAAGTCGAGTTAATTAAAAGTAGTGATAAGATTGTAAATTTTTATAGCCTGTTGGGTTTTAAGCTTTTTCTCTTACTACGTTATAATCTTTAAGCGGACTAGATTTAAATAGACTTTGTCGAACGTGTCGTCAAAAACCCGCAATTAAGAGAGTACTGTCATATCGACGTCCAAATTATTAAATGACAGTTCAAGGACGTGAGTTTATTAGACCGAAGAATAGTATTTATTGATCCTCTCAACTTGCGGAGCCAAAACGCTTTCAGCTGTGCTGCAGCACTCGCTTGTGTACGATCCATGACTGAGAACCTCTAATATAGTGGTCTCGTGTTCGTCAGGAACAAAGGGAATATCGTCGACGTCTCTGGGAACACCACCGTTTGCGGGTCGAAAGTGCGGATGTGTGCGTGAACACAAAGCGGAGAAACAGCACGTATATCGTTCACGTTAACTGTCTGGTTTATTAACTTAAGAAATGAGCCTGTTGTTACAGTTGTTTTTAATGAGATGATTGAGAGGAGAGCGAGAGGGAACGTTGAGGAGGAAAACAAATTGAAATTTAACTACATTTCAAATATAGAATTTTAATGACCTATCGACGTCTTTCATATCAATTAAAGCTTGCGTATTATGTATATAAGTTTAAGTTTAATTAAAAGAGAGAGAGAATATCTGTTAGAAACGAATTAATTAGAATTTCAAAAATTGAAAGAATGATCTTTGAAAATCAATACCTATAAAACTCAATACGAACTTGCAAACCTATGGCGTAGGATTTTTGCGCTGCGAATTTCTAACAGCTTGGAAAAGGCCAGAGAAAATTTATCAGTTTTATTCTATTCATTTTTTTCACGTCACAGCGGTTTCTTTGCTGATTGACCGATATTTTTCGATAATCATTTTTCTCTTCGTACACCTTCGACTGGCTCGAAATTTCGAGAGAGTATCGGCACCCCAGAAAATATTAATGGATATACCGTCAGAGGTTGTCGCTCATTGTACGCTTCTCACGAATCAATACCATGACATGGCCGCGTTGTGTCGGTGCACGAGAAGCCAACGAAGCACTCTCGAAAGCGTTGCCCAATCTTTCGCCTAAACATTCTTATTTCGCGATGATTGTTGTTTCGAAGACACGACACAGCAATTCAACGCGCTAAAAAAAAAAAAAAAAAAAAAAAAAAACAAATCTCCAAAGATAGACTCTGACGAACATTGTAGAGATAAATGATGTTGTGCCAATTTGTACCTCTACTGAAAAAAAGAAACAAGAAGAGTCAAATTACGCTCTGTTACAAATTACGTAAAACAAAGAGATACAAATGAGACTCTAAAACCTCTGCGAGAAATAATTCTTTGTAGCAATGCAAACATGCAAGAAGAGAAAGAGAATACAAAGAAGACGATTAAAAATGCAAATGAAAACAAAAACAAATAAGAAGTTAGTTAACTAATAAATATTCAAGTAAGATGAGACACTTTCATTATATTAGACTTAAAATATCAAGAAATATTTGAAACAGTAGAGATGTAAAATAACATATTTAAACATTTAGATAGTAATTAAGCATAATGATAAAATTAATATTGATTATATTGTAATGTTCTGTCATTATGTTCTGTTACAGAGGCCTTCCCTGTGGTGTTCAGCCCCCGGAACCGGTGCCGGATCCTGACGGCGACAAGCTAGCGACAATCGCAGCACGCTTCAGCTACTTCCAGGAGCGGAGAAACGCGTCGTTATCGGCGGCCGCCATCGTGCCCAAAATCGATTTGCGCAGAAATATCAATCCACCTGCTAGATATAAGAATGCAAGGCCTACAGTAAGATTGAGGCCCCGCCAAGTGCTCTGCAGCAAGTGTCGCTCAATTTGCAACGAGAACAGCGAGAACGTCGACGTCAGTAGAAAAAGGAAACATGAAGAGGTCCAGCAACAATCGCAATCGCAGGTATTGCTTATTCGAGGCGCGAAGTTGTATAATAGAGAAGTTTAAAAAATCTTTGAAGAAAAATTCAAAGTCATAAATTTTGATATCATTGAACGTGATAACGTGGATTACAAGTTGAAGGTCTTCTGATAAGACGTTTTAGAAGTTGATAAGCAACTTCTAAAAACAGGTGTTTCTTTTTAGTAATGTTCTTACAATTAGATATGAGAATATATCAAGTTTTGTTATGCTAAAAGCTAGAAAATAACGAGATTTCTTTGCGATTTTATCAGTTGGCGTCGATTCCCACAAGAAGAAGCGATCGGCGTTGCAACCAGCAACCGCAAAAAAGTCAACGGACATTGCTTTCGCAATATGGAACGGAGAACTCAGCCTCCAATCAAGCGACGACGAAAACCATGACCTCGAGTTCCGATTCGTCGAAGCTGGGAGCGTCCCTGATCCCAAAACTGTCGAGACTGCAACCTAACGAGATTAGCAACGCGATGCAGGGCCAACTATATGGTACTTTGCTTGTATTACGTTTTTCTATGAACTTTCTGATGGCAAAATTATGACGCTATTGCGCATCTTATGTGAAAGTACAAATGTTTTTGATTAAATATCGAACAATTTTGTTCCAGAGAAGGTAAAGAATTCGACAAACACGCAATCATCGTACTGGTCCGTTACGAACGATGAAGATTCATCTGTTCAGAGGAACACGCTGACATCGTCGCAGGAACGGGTAGAGTCCACCGCTGACTGCGATAGCAATTCCTCGACGGCTTACTGTGCCATGCCAAGGAGACTGAGCAGTTCGTCGGTGGAGAGCGCGAAAGTGCCCGAAGAAGAAGACAAAAAGACTTTTGCGGCCGCGGACTCGACAATGAAACTAAGAACCGGTAGAGTGCCCAGAAAGAAACGCTCGGTAGGTTCGATGGAAGATCTTTGGGACGAATCGGTATTCGAAGATCCTACAAGAACCGCTAGAACAACCCCGGTGATCAAAATATCGTATGGCGCGCAAGGCGAAGGAACGGTTCTCAAAATACCCGCGAAACTTCAAGATCCCGACGCGTACGAACAAGAGACCGACGACGCTGACGATGCCCAGCAGGAGAAAGATCCCTTGGAGTTAACCAGATCTTTTGACAACGATTACGAAGGCGAGGAAGACGGACAAGAACAGGTGGATCCTCAGAAACAGGGCGGTGTGGTAAAAGATGCTAGCGCGAAAGCAGCGAAACGAGCTCTGAAGAAAGCTAAGAAAGAGGCTAGAAGAAAGATGTTAGGCGGAGTGTCACCAGTGAGATCACCTTGCAACGGATCGCCGAGGTAAAGAAATGCATCAAGTAATTGTGAAAAATATTTTAATATTGCAATGTGTCAAGGAATAAAATATATCTGTTGTTTCATTTTATTTAGATATAACACCACGTACGATTCGCTCTCTTATCATCGTCGGAAACATAAGGTAAAGCATAAAAAGAAACACAAGGAGGGTCGAAAGCACAAGAGTCAGCAGCAGCAGGAACAAGTGCAGACCGAACAACCCTGTCTGGTCTCCACGGAGCAACAACAGGAGCAAGACTATAGAGCTATCAAGGAGCAATGTTTGAAACAAAAACTGTCGATATCACTGAAGAGGCTAAACACAAACGCATACGCACGCTCTGACTATCCCGTGAGCAACGCATCCTCCGGCTGCAAGAGTTCCGGCGGTAGTAGCGACGAGCTGAGCGAACACGAGCCGGAAGTGGAAACTACGCCAGACTTTCCGCCGCATCAATCGCACCCTCTGGTCATGCGTCTGGCTGCCACGCCAGTTGCGCACTGTCTAACGGCCAACGGCAGACGAATGGACGTGGGTGATGTTGTTTGGGGCAAAATTCACGGTTTTCCTTGGTGGCCCGGCAAGGTGAGCAACAAGTAGTTTCAAAAAATCATTGTTTCTTGAGATTACGTGTGAGAATTAAATTATTTTATATAATTTTTATCTCGATTTTTTAATCTTACAGGTTTTAAGCATCACGGTGTCTTGCAAGGAAGACGGTACCTCGTCCGGTCCTCAAGCTCACGTAGCTTGGTACGGATCATCAACGAGCTCGCTTATGTCCTGCGACCAGTTGAGTCCTTTCCTGGAGACTTTCAAGGTATACTCGTTGAAGTGATATAACAATACGTATTCCAAAGTGAATAACACAAATTTACAAAACAGTTTCAAATAATAACAAAATTACAAATTTTATTGTAGACACGGTACAATAAAAAGAAGCGCGGCCCGTACAAAGAGGCGATACGGCAGGCCCAGAACGAGGCTCGAAGTCAGATCACGCCTAATTCAACTAGCAGCGTATTGAATGTCTGCGGTTCACCCCGTGAGGTCAATGTCCTCTCTTAAAGGGAAGTTCTCCTGCAACCATTCCTTACTGCCGAATATCCGTTGTCGAGATAATTAAAGCGCTTGCAGAAAGACTATTGATGATATCTTCCTATACTTCTTTATATCATACATTTTTAAACAACATTCTTATTTACACTATTTTTATTAAAGTCTTTTTATATATATATTTTTAAATGAATTTCTTAAAAACACGACCGAGAAAGTTAGTTTACGACTTAATAATTTATGAACGTTTTGTCTTGATCTTTTAATCTTTCTTGAACGTTTCAAAACAACCGTGATTTTATACATTTTATATATATATATATATATATATATATATGTATGTATGTAATATTATTGTCTGTGTGATATTTAATAGAATTTACTCAAAGAGATAATGTCATGTATGTAGCTAATGTGTACTTGAACTTTCTTTGAGCGCTTGAATTAGTGACGGATCAGAATTGTCATGTAATATACAAATTTTGTACATACCACTTAACGCTAATGACATAGTTACTGATCGATGTTTTGTCAGCCATTTATCTCGCTAAAAATCGTTCGGAAGAATCGCGAACGTTTACTGCCATCGTCACTGGCTTTTTTGTCCTTGGCTTGTCAAGCGGATGGAGTAGCGCGCGTAAAAATTTTACTCTACGTAATCTTTATATACTAATCGCAAGCATCCGCTGTGAGATTTTTGGGTTTTTTTTTACATTCATTGATCCATCATGTCTCAAGCGATGTTGCTCGTAATTATTATCTGAAATTAATTATCTGAAATTTTGCGCAGACTCTATCTCGGAAATTTATTATAATTTATTTGCAAATTTTATAATTTATATGTGATCACAATTATCGTTACTTGTTACGAATAAGTATGCGCATATATGTGTGTGTGTGTGTGTGTGTGTGTGTGTATATATATATATATATATATATATGCAATACAAAAAGAACACACTACTATCATTTATATAATACATTGTACACGTTACACATGTACACTAGTACACATTATATACATATATACATATACATATATACAAAGAATATATATATGTATTTACATTTTTTATTTTTTTCAAAGTTTTATTTATGGCATTTTCTTCCGCGAAGAAACGACTTGAATTTCTGGAGGATCACGTGTATAAATATGATCAACATTAATTCACACAAATTATTTTTTGATGACTGTCGTCAGAGCATCAAGTCGCGGATACGACCGCGGACGAACGTGCTGCGCGTGTGTGCTTAGGACTGTATTTAAAAGCGGAAAGTTTTATTTTTCCGTCAAAGACAGACAATGTTTACGCTTTGTGCCAACACTGCCGTGTAATTAAACGTTTGATTGTTTGATCTTCGAGCAACGACAATTATAGAGCGACTTTATACTTAGCATGGGATGAACCCTTTTGATTCCTAAAGAACTAATTTAATTACTCGGAGGCAGAGAGTTTCCTAGACACAGAAGAGAAATCTCGCAAAGTGGCAAAGATTTTTCATCTTGTAGTTCTGTAGAGAACGTTTTGAAAACAATCAAGATATCACGTGAAATCATAGGTTTTCTATTCTTACTATTGACTAGCAAAACTCTGAATTGTGTTCGCGAAGTAAATGGGAAAAATAAAACAAAAAAAAACAAAAAAAAAACGTTAAAGGCTTTAACTCGATATCGTGGATTACAGACAAATACAAGTAAAAATAGTACTTAAGAAATCCTGATTATTGTTACTTCAATGTTGTGCCACTGCCTGGACACACGATCTTTTTCTATAATTACTTGATTGCGTGTGAGAGAGGAACTATTAAAAGAATTAAAATTCACACACGTATATTATGTATACACATACTGTCTCTCTTGCATCACCAATTTATCGAAGAAAGAAAGATTTTGATTTCGACTACTGCAAAATTTTTTGAACATTCTTTACTTTTATATTATATTAGACGAGCTTAGGAAACAAAATATTTTTAATTAATTGTGCGAAAGAAATTTTGCAACTGCGAATCCTGCGACGAGATGATGACCACGAAAAGTCTTACGCAATCGATCGCGACATCATGTTTTTTACTGTGAGAACTGTAGTTATTGTGCAAGAAGAAACAAAAATGTATAAGAGAAAGACGGAGTGAGAGAGAAAGAAAGAGCGAGCGAAAGAAAGACGATTGTGTGTGAATAGAGAATGTGAGAAGAGAAGATAATTTAAGTAACTGTGATTTTTTTGCAAATGTCATATATATATGTGTATATATATATATATATATATATATTATATATGCGTACAATATATATTTTTATATATATACATATGTATATACATATATATTATATATATGTACGTTATATACATGAATATGAATTGATTTCTAATATAAACAAATGTTTTTTCTCGATGTGTCGCTGTGTTTATACGTGGATTACGCTAACATATCGTTATCGATAACGATTATTACAATTATGATTATTATTAGTATTATCATTATTCCTTATCATTGTTGCGGAGTCTCGAGTGTTGCTGATTTTTGTTTGCTGTAAGTATATGAAGATAGATTGTAATATCGTCGATTATATATAATTAGCGCAATTTTTTACTGTCTCGGTAAACAAACTGAATTGATTGCTAATTCGTCGTGCGAGATGGGGAATAATCTTATAATTTGCATTTTCTTATATTCCGTTAAGATTATTCGTTCGTGTAATCCGGAAAGCTTTGTTATCTGTACTTACGAGGCGCCGTGTCGCGCCCAGACTGCTTTTTGTTATTTAATTTTTTCTCCGTCGTGATTAAAGTATAGGTAATATTAATATTTACGCATGTGACGGAAAAAGAAAACACACTCGTAATTCTGCTAGAACCGAAATGTTGGTTACACGCATTGCAACTAGCGCGTTGATTTAGGGATCACAATTAAATGTTAATTTTGCGAAAAACATTAATGTTGTGATTTGCCGAACTTTCCAGGTAAGCAAATGGTTTAAATAAATCATATCTACCTCAAAAAAAAATTTTCTCTTCTTTTTATTATACTTTACTTTATATCTATCCTATATTATATTTTATTATACTTCATATCTCCTTTTCCAATTGTGTGCAGATTATGTGGAAAATACGCGGGACCTGATGCGCGATGGAGTTTTTTTTTTTTTCATGAGATTTATTACATCGGCGATCAACGTATCAATTCGATAATCGAGTGAATTGATCATTGACTGAACTATGTGACAGTTCTTCTCGGCACGATCATTGATTCGTGCAATAAAGAGGGGTGCGAAAACGTCGTTCCCATGGGAATACGTCTGGTTTCCGGGATATTCGGATATTCAGCGGAATTGGCGAATTTCGATGAGGGAATTACCTTTCCCGGGGCACGCGGATGCGCGCGCACGTGTCGGCGATCAAGCCAGCTTCCTTTGATTTTCTGACGTAGAACCGCGGGGTCGCCGGTCGCCAACCCTCTTTCGTACGCCGCACCCTTCATTGTTGGCGTCGCGATAAGTCGCGGCGCCGACCGTTCCGCGTCGCGGAAACGAAGATGCGTCGCCGGCAGACATCAGGTAAATTCAGCGATCAATTAGAAGACGTGAAATTCTCGGAGAAGCACCTGTCGAATTCAACTTGCTCTCTTGTCAAAGCTGTAAGAGCTACGGAGCGACTGTAAAAACTACGAGGAGAAGGACTATACAATGACCGCAGTGTTTACAAATGAACGTTAGATAATTATCGTCAATTATTCCGTGCTATACCTTCGGTTTTGCTAAGCTTTAAAGTGAAGAAGAAGTTTTACCTCTCGCTCAAATATATATTTTCATAAATTACATTGACTCTCAAACGTTTATTAAATTGATCAGCTGTGTCTTTTTTTTCTCAACTTGTTACAAAGTTAATTTAAAACCACCACAGGTAAAACGCAATATTTTCTCTTTTAGTGAGGCTGTAATGCGTGATTTTTAAATGTGTGATTGCGTATTGAACAAAAATGAAAAAAAACATACGAGTATACAAATGATGAAATTTTATTGTCAACTTGTTTGTATTACGGGAATATCTTGTTAAAATTGTAGTTGTAGAGTTTACTATTGATAAGATAAATCTATATGTAAATGAGTATTTAAATCACTTGCTAATCTTGTGTCTTAACGCGTTCGCGTCTTACGTACATAAACTGGTCGTATGCAATGGTATACTTTGCAGTTTAAGCATGTGTGTGTTTGTGTGTTGTTATTGCTATAGTTGGCTTCAACTTATTTATTTAGCTTGCATACTTGATTTTGCACCAAAATTATTGGCCAGCGAGCGTGCTTTCGACTGTATACACTATCACCTTGTATAACGGAATCCCGTATGTACGATCGATCGTATGGAACACGACGCGACGTATTTCTGGAAAAGTACTACTCGCTTTTCTTGCACCACCCTATATAGACGAGAAACTATCTCCGAGATTTCCAAAAAAAATTAGATGAATTGTAAACCTCAATCTCTTCCGAATATATTCTCGTATTTGCAGAGAAAGTATATTGTCGGTTTTTTCTTCGTTCCAATTAAAACTATATATATGTGTAAAAAAATTCTTTTTGAAAATCTTTAAAATGTTTGCAACATCACAAAAATAACCAAAGTCGTTTCCGCAAGTACATTCGTACTTTGATTAATTGTAATTGAAAAAATAATTAGAAATAAAATATTATTATTCAACTGCACGAACGTTATTGATATCGCATGATCAAAACATTTAACGCAGTTAAATCTCGGAAGTTCGTGTGTGTGTGTGTATATGGTGCGATAAATTTTGTCTCTTCTCACACTGTCGGTTTTACGTCATCTCTTAAACATCAAGCAAACAGAGGAGATATGGGTCATGAAGGTGCTCCGAGTGTAAGCGGGAAATAACGTCAATTCTCACGTCGCTCTTTGAGGCACTTTTGCCGTCTTCATCTTTTTTCGGACTGCTTGTCCTTTCTCACCCTCACCCCTTTCGCGCGCAAGCTCCGTACATTAGCTGAAAACTGCAGCTGCGCGCACTCCTGCACAGGAGAGCACAGGTGCACACCCTCCGTAACTGCAGTTGGCAGTATGCTGCTGTGCGGGTTGCAAATCCCGTCATTAGTTGCAAAATCCGATTTGTAAATGCCGATTACAAAAGTTTCGCGCTTGCCGGTGTGCCACTCGGATCACGCGTTTCGCTTGTCGCATAATTGTTTTATCCCTCGTCTGTTGTTTCGCGAATAGAAAGAAATATCTTTCCGATTGAAAATTCAAGGAGCGATGCTCGCTCGCATTATGGGATTGCTTAGCAGCGACGATTAAAGGGTTAAAAGTGGCGTAAGTCAGCGCTTGTACAGTTTCACGATACGTGTTCCCCGTTGTTGTTGTTGTATTACAATTTGCTGCATCATTTGTGCATCTCGCGATCATCTCTTCGAGAGCAATATCACCGTGCCTAAATCTGCTCCGCACAAACAATATGCAAATTAATCCCCCGATGGAAAATTTCTGCCTTAAGTTCCTCGCTTATTTGCTGCCGATCCAAACACGCGTGTTACTACTGCAGTAAGTTTTATTAAAAACTCTGCAGTAGCTTAGCTAAGCAAAAAATCTCTGCGCAACGTTTACTTTTAACACACACACACACACACGCATACGCACAAAATGTGTTTAGATAATTACAAACTTTTATGCAATTATAATAAATATATTGTATGTTACACTTTACGCGCTATTGTTACAAACACTTTTCTCTTGAACGAATTAATTATGCGCTTGTGTCTAGTTTAGGAATTTGTCGGCAATTTGTGTATTCTATAATTGCGAATTAAAACAGCACGGTAATAATTGTAATAATTTCCACTGTGTTTGCATTTTCAGGCGAATTATGATACACGTGTCGTCCGAGAGCGCGCATAGGTATGATCGAGTGAAGCGCAAAGGCGCGGCTTTCCTTACGAATTTATTCAAGTCGAGAAAGCTGATAGCAGGAATGAAGATTAACGAGGACGAAGAGATGGAACCCGCGCCCAGAGTGGAAACTCCTGGTGAGAATATCAAACGCTAATTTTTTGTGTCTCAATTCTCTCTCATTCTTAAAAGATATAGGTAACTTTTGACGACACACTTCGGCGATAATCTACGAAAATTTTGCGTGTCTCCTAACTTTTTTATTTAGAAAAAGCTTACACACAATGAATTTCTGTCAGTAAAAAAAAATTATGCCAGATAATAGTTCAACAGTTTGTGTATAATGACACACACTTCATTTGAAAATTTTTAATGCAATACGTAATTGATTGATTTCGCACGCTATTCTACGTATACACCGGCTTTTAACAAAAGCACTTAAACAACGCGCACATGTGATCGATAACACAAGCGATATTGCCTGCAGCTATTATCACTACCGCCTGTCGTCGCAGCGGTTCGGAAAATGACAATACGATGTCGCGAATTCCTTCGACATTGAGCGTGACAGCGGTGGACGTTGTTGTCTCATGTCAGCCGTCCCCTTCGCACTCAATTCTGACCTTAACACCCGGTAGAACACGGAACATCGATCAGGACATGGAGGCGCTCAGATTGAGCCGCCAGGATAATCCTTTTTTACAGGTTTGGAAAGAGAAAACCCCGCGATTATTTATATATTATATTATGACATTCTTTTCGCATTTCGAAAAATTACACACCAATTTTATGAATAAATACACTCTACGCTAATTATACAATTAATCATCGAATTATTCAGGTGCTGGCAAGTCGAGAGAGTCTCGTGGAATCGATCGAGGAGTCTGAATCTGACGACGCGATTCTAATGTCGCAGGTAAAAATTAATTTTAAACGAAAAGCGAGAGAAATAGTAGATCGATTTTTTCCGCTAGTTATTCGACTCGAAGTTTGATAGAATCGAGGCGGGAAATTTTTTTGATGAATCATCGACTTTTCATGAAAAATCTAACTGCACGTGTGTCTTTTTCACACAGGAATTGGGCGACGCGGATCCCCTGACATTGGCGCAGGTGCACGAGCATCTGGTACGCAGCCCACCTCCGGCTTCGTGGCCCAATTCCACGGCCTTTCAATTTCCACAACAGGATCAGACTGTCATCTCGTCGGCGAAGAACGACGCGGTTTTATCCGTCAAGAGCCCGTTGAAAACACCCTCGCATCGCAGCATCGAGCAGGAGCTCTCCAAGAGCGAGCCATCGGATATAAGAGGTGAGAGTTTGATCCAACAAACAAAAAAAGAGTTGAAGTAAATTAATTACTATAATGCAATTAATATAAAGATCGAACAAGAAAAGAGCTTTGCGGATTTATATTTCTATACTTAAAGATTTTGTACTCGCAAAAGTGTGTATGTGCGTGTGTGTTTTGCATGTGATTATAATCATTGTAAATTATGCAGGAAAATTTACGTTATTTATGGAAATGAAATCGATTTCCATCAAAACGACACGAAAAATTTTCTTGCATATCTAGATAAAATTATGCTGATACCGTGCGTGTATGCCGTAGAAATATAGATCAGAGCGTCGGCAAATCGATCCATTTGCAAGAAAGACACTTACGTCCGACCTTGACATTGCACTTACGGACTCTAGCGATCTCTCTCCCTCTTTCCCTCTCTCTCTCTCATATACACGTATACATATTCTTCTCCTATTTTTACCTCAAAAATACGGTTCCTAAGTAAGCAATCGACAAAACACTTTTAGGAATAATTTACGTAGATATAACAAATGTATACAACTAATGTGTCATAATTAACAAAGACCGTACAGTTCTCATATTGATTTTTAAGCGCTATACGTTTGCTTTACAGATCGACATTCCCATACGTTCTCTTTACTACATCCGACGCCGATACGCACGCTGTCGGAAGTTCGACGGCTTCATCGATCGGCCGACGACAACGTGCAACTCATGTCGAACGAGTAAAAACGGCTCAGCGGAGCTTGATTAATGGTTTTTTCTCATTGAAAGATATCGACTCTCAAATCTCACTCAAGAGTATCTTTCGAAGAATGATGATTGTTCGACAAGTTCAAGATCAAAAGAGTTTCATCTCTTCTGAGGAAACGAAGTTGACGATTGATTCTCCATCTGTAATTGTCTGAGAAAGATTTGTCCTCGCTAGGAAGTTTACTAAAAAAAAAAAAAAAGAGGAAGAATGAAGAAACTATTGAATACTGAGAAGTGTGTTTTGACACTTGATCGAAAGAATTGAAGTTTGACACACTCGAGATGGATATGATGAAGAAGAATTTAGAGCAATTAAGATAATACTTTGAAGAGCAATGTGCCTGATTTTCAAGCGCGAAATTTTCTCTTGCGAAACAAATTCTGACAAAAACAAACGATAATTTTATTAAAATTTGATTAAATGAATTTGACAAAAAGAAAACACTTGTGTGTGGGAATTCAATAATTTACTAAATTTAATTTTGTAAATGTTTTTAGCTGCGAAATGTGACTTTGATTCAAACAAATTTTATTTGACGAGCTTGATTAAACGTTAATAATGAAAATAACACAAACGTATATAAATAATCCGGAAGAGAAGTGTTTACGTTTAACTTTTTGAGAATGAAAGATTTAAAGAATTAGAGATATGAAACAATCTCTTGTATATGCTAGTTACAAGAGATTTGAGATATTGCACTATTCTATATATACATATATATATATATATAATTATTACTAATTAACAAAGATATTTAAATCGTCAGCTGGGAGAAGTTTTAGAAAAATATTTAATATACATTAAGTTTTCAAAAGCTTTAACTTTTGTATATAATTTGAATGCGAATAACTTTGAGATTTTTGTCTCGAAGAGAGCAATTATTATTATTATTATTATTATTATTATTATTATTATTATTATTATTATTATACTTCTCTTATATAAGTGATAGTAATATCAAAATTTGTTAATAGTTATTGTTGATGCACACATGTCTATAATTATTCATGCAGTTTAAATGTCTATTTTGTGTAGAGATGGTTCAGAAATATTTTATACTTATCCTTAAAACTGTCTTCTACATTATTGAAGAAAATTATAATTATAACAAATCGCTTATTTCGATGTTGAACTGTCTCAGAAATGTTTTTCTCTTTCTGTTGAAGAAGTGTCTATTTTATATCTTTAATAAATTAGAGCACGAAGAATCGCTAGAATGCACAAACAAACAGAATTTTTCCGCGCTCATGTCAGACTCATTTTTAAAGATATAATTAAAAAAAAAAAGAAATAATTTAATTTACATATAAAAAACAAAAAGATATACGTGAAGGTAGTAATAAAACTTCCAGAATAACATACAACTTTAACGCTGACGTGTTTTGCCAAATGTACAGGCCTTAATTAACCAATTCCTGATATTAGATGAATAAACAAATAGTTATATATATATAAGATCTTTTTTATAGAACACAGCAGTGTGGACAAACTTACTGATAACGATTTACTTGCGACATACTGAAAGTAACATTTTTTTTATGATAAAAAAACGCCGTCAATGAACTTTCAACGAAACATTTCTTTTAGTTTTCTCTTTGAGGAAAGATCAATTTTTGTGTGAAGAACATATATATGTAAATGGAATCTGACGTGCTCTCTCTTTTCTCTTCGGTTATTTGTAAAAGTTCTTCCAGCGTGTATAAAATAATGTTGAAATAATTTATTAAACAAGTAAATAAATAAATTTATAATTAACTGTTTCACTTAAAATGTCAATTAACTCTGCTGATAGAAACAGTGTTAAGTCAATTGACATTTTTTGCTGTTTCGCAAATTTGTGAAATTATTTATGATATATCTTGCGCGTCGTTATGTGTATAAAAAAAAAAAGAATTATTTAAGCTTCCTGTACGCAACAGAGCGTATTAAAAATTGCTTATTGAAGCAACTGTCTTTAGAGCTCGTCAGTTTCTCTTGTGCAAGTTTGTCGAGAAATGTTTGATACAAATTTTTGAATATGTTTGAAGAAACAGTGTGGACGGGTGGCCAGCTCCTCTCTCCCTCTTCCGAGCGCGAATTCTATTCATTTAGAATTCTATTTATCGAGAGGTAAACACCAATTAAAGATTATTGATATGAAATTCGTACGTAATTCACACGTGTATAAATCACTTATATAAAAAAGAAAAAAAAATATAAACGTCATATAAATCTTTAGAACAATTTCGAATTCGTTTTAAAGATGAAAAAAGGGCGAGTTTAAAAAATAGTGAGACTATTATTTACTCTCGTCGAAAAAATATCTTAATAAATGTATAATCCCTGGGCGCGGCCACCCAGCAGCCCCCGACGGAACAATCGATGAAATTTTAGCAGGGTTTTATACAAAAACTTTGGAGAAACTGTAGTAAAGATTGTAGCTAGAAAGTTACTCACACCGAGACTTTAGAGTCCAATAGACTTTCGCGTCTATTGAGAATTGAAATTAATTATATCGTACTTGGTACTTAGATCGTGCATATATGTGTGGATGTGTGTGTATAAAATATATACATATTATGTATGCACACACGCACACACACGCTCTCATGTAGAAACGTTAGTCCGAAATCGAGACCGTAAAAGCAAGATAAACGACGGAAGTAATGTATAGACAGTAGAGAGATTTAATTAATCTAGTCAGGTGTAACAAACAGATTCCACATGTTCATTCGAGAGAACGTGTTTGAGAGAAACGTGTTTGAGAACACTAACTACGTCAGAAATTTTTATATAAAACTTATTTTTGCGCGCGATGTACAAGTCGCGCTTACAAAAAGCGAAGCGAGAAGATTTAGTGCGAATTCAATGTGATCTTGTCTACGTAGGATGTGCAGCTTGGGTTTTGCTTGCGATGTAATGAAATTTCAGACTTGGCGTTGTTTTCTCTTTCTTTGAAACAACAACTTGGATACAGAAACGAAATTCTCGGTTAAAAAAAAAAAAAAACACAAAAAATAGTCGGTCGCATAAAGGATCTACAGGATAGATTTTTCCAGTTTCTAAAACGATCCTCATGACTTGTAATAATCAACGAACTACGTCAACAAAGTGTGTCGTACCGAGATAATGGAGATCTTACTTGAGAATATACAAGTATCTGGTAGCAGACTTTTCAACAGCCAAATGTCACAAGATAAGATTATCTTGTTACGATGAAACGGCCTATAAAAAAAAAAAAATAAAAAATAAAATTCATGTATTCATCGAGACTATTATTCATATGCTGCTACTGAAAACAAACAGTACATTTGTATCGAAATATACTTCGAGTTTCATATGAAGCCGCGCATATGTGTTTATCGGAGAATTTCACGCACAATAAATATTATACGCATTAGCACAACGTTTTCGTTTATCTTGTTTTCGCAATTTCGTCGTTAACGATATATCCAGATATTTCTGATGATGCAAACACCAATATAGAGGAGTAAAACGAAGGAATACAATTGAACACCTTGTGTGACATCAAAATCATCTCACAGTTATATATATATGTGAGAAAAGTGGAAATAAAAAATACAATTTCGAAAGAAAAAAAAACAGAAAAGACTGGAGTACGTTCGAAGAGAAATATTTCTTAGCGTAATTAGAATAAATCATTAGGAGAGATACTCTTTTGTTTACCAAACTTTTTCGCGAATTTGCGTACAACATCTATTTCGCCATTTGTTCCTATACGACCGAAGAGAATCGCATTGCTAACATCAATCAAACAATTAGTATCGAAAAGACAGAAACTGTCTAACGTACACACACACACACACACACACACATACGTAAACTCGCAAAGTATGCGTTTGCGGTCGCGTCCTCTCTGTAGATGTGTTTATTGTTTTCGAATAAAAATGAAATATATTTGTGTTACTGTAATATATATCTACATTGTGTAATTTATTTACTGTACACTCTTACCTTTGACACCCTCGATTATTTTCGACAGCAGATCTAACTCGGCGTGATAAAATCGCGAAAGTGACAGGACAATTTGAAAGAAGTTCTTCTTGCGTCCATCATTCTGTTGCTCGCACAAATACAACTTCATCTAAATCAGTAAACACTCGTCTATTAGCTTTACCAGCTAATTAAATGTCACGCAAACGCCCGATACTTTGCAAACACTCGCGTGGACTACAGATATTAGCGCGAAAAACGGTAACAATCGCGAGAAACAATTCGTAGTCCTGCTTCGCGTTGCGCGTCCGTCACGAAACTGTTAGCCGACATCGAAGGCGCGCGATATTTCGAGAATCGAAATATCGAATCAACGCAAAAACCAAATCAATCGGTAAAATAGTATTTTTATTCATTGAGTTGGCGTGTGTGATTTGCGCGGACAACACACGTGGACATCGTGGCGCTTGTGAACGGGAACGCAAATTGAACGAAATGTGCTCTATCAAGCATTCTCTGATTAAATCTCTGTTTACTGTTTTCTCACTTTTCTCACAAATTGTCAATTAACTGATGGCCCACTAGCAACACCAAATCACAATTGTAAATTAACTGACAAGTTTGTGTTATTTCAACAAAAAATGGATATCGGAGAACTGTTGTCTTACAAAGTGTGTATCAAAGTTTCTTGTAATTGTTTTTATTACATGTTGTTTGTGTTTGCAAGTAAAAACACACAAACAACGAAATTTGACAATTTTAACTGATGCCTGTATAGCCTCCGAATACACCGAAAAGACCGACAGCAGGAGAAGAGGATGACGAGGACGAGTGGGAGAGTACGAGGAGGCCGAAGAAAGTGATCAAAACGCCGTACCATGCACGTCAACGTCAGCCGAGAGAAGTCGAGGTGATGTCACCCAGAAATAGCGAACCTCCGACCCCCGTCAGGAACGCTGTACCCTCTACGACTCACGACGTGGTGGAACCGCAATTAACGGAAAAGGAGAAGCAAGATATCTTAAAGTACGTGGAAACCGAAGCTCCCGAGGTTGAGGCACTGGACGAAGCAACTCTCAAACGCATGATTCTTCTGTTCGAGAAGAGAGCTCTTAGAAACCAAGAGATGAGAGTTAAGTTTCCAGATCAACCCGAAAAGTATGTGTACACGCAGGAAGTTCAATGTCTTCTTAAACAAAAGAACTTGGAAAATTTGCATTATAAGTATTCCTCTATTTTTACTAATGCAGATTTATGGAATCCGAGGTCGAATTACATGAAACTCTGCAAGAACTTCATATCATAGCAACTAATCCGGATCTGTATCAACTGATGGTAGAATTGGGTGCTGTGCCTTCCTTACTTGAATTATTGTCTCATGAAAATACAGACATTGCAGTTGGTGTGGTGGATCTCTTGCAAGAATTGACTGATGTCGATATATTACATGAGAGTCAAGAAGGTGCAGACACACTCATAGATGCTTTATTAGAACAACAAGTCTGTGCTCTTCTAGTACAAAATCTCGAGAGGCTTGATGAAGCCGTGAAAGAAGAAAGCGACGGCGTTTACAACACTCTTGGTAAATGTTTGTCAAATAATTATTTTTGAAGTTTGTTGATGAAGATTAATTTATAATTGTTTTTAGCTATTTTTGAAAATCTATTAGAGTTCAGGCCGGATTTATGTGCCGATGCTGGGAAACAAGGTTTGATGCAATGGTTGTTACGTCGAATCAAAACAAAAGCACCTTTTGATGCCAACAAACTTTACGCCAGCGAACTTTTATCGATACTTTTGCAACATACGCCAGAAAATAGACTTCTCTTAGGTGACTTAGATGGTATTGACGTTTTGTTACAACAATTAGCTGTATGTATTTATTTGCACTTACCAAAAGAATAGTACATAAAGAAGTCGAGTTATTTTGACATTAATTGTTTGCAGTATTACAAGAGACACGATCCACAGACTGCAGAGGAACAAGAGATGATGGAAAATTTATTTAACGTTTTATGTTCAAGCTTAATGGCCACTGTAAATCGCGATAGATTCTTGCGTGGTGAAGGGCTTCAACTTATGAATTTAATGTTACGGGAGAAAAAAATGTCACGTAATGGATCTCTCAAGGTGAGTTTTCTATAATATAAGTACGTTCACGCAAGATGCGAATTTTAAATTATATACTTCTACAAAAATTGTACAACTATTGCAGGTTTTGAATCACGCTATGAATGGTCCAGATGGAAAAGACAATTGCAGCAAGTTTGTAGATATTCTTGGGTTACGAACAATATTTCCTTTGTTTATGAAAACTCCAACAAAAAATAGAAAAAAGATGCTCACAGCAGAGGAACATGAAGGTATCTCTTAAATCGTTTACAAAAGTTCTGTGAAACATCAACAATGAATGTAGAAAAATAATGTAATAACATTGCAGAACATGTGATTTCAATCATAGCGAGTATGTTGAGAAATTGCAAAGGACAACAGCGACAAAGACTTCTTAGTAAATTTACAGAAAATGATTACGAGAAGATAGATCGATTAATGGAGTTACATTTTAAATATCTTGAAAAAGTAGAAGAAGTAGAAAGGAATGGAAAGGTACGTGTACACGTGTACGTATAATTTTTTCGAATTACAGATCAAGATTTTACAACTTATTTATGTTTATCATAAGGACGATGAAGACGAAGAAGAATCCTATTTGAGAAGATTAGATGGCGGATTATTTATATTACAGTTAGTAGATTATGTACTTTTAGAAGCTTGCACTGGGTGTCCACCCGCGGTTAAACAGCGAGTGACGAGAATTTTAGCGCAGAGAAGAGCGTCTCTTAAAACAATTCGGCATATTATGAGAGGTATGATGAGTCGCGATATTGTAACTGTAAATTTTTTCGTAAATGTATTTTTTACCAATTTTCTGTATACTTATTGTCTTTTCTTAAAATTAGAATACGCCGGTAATTTGGGAGACGCTGGTGATGCAGAATGGAAAGAAGCAGAGCAACAACACATCTTGCAATTAATTGATAAGTTTTAATATGTACTTTTTGTACAAGGATGTAAAAAAATTTTAAAGTCTGAAAACAATTGTAATAATAAATTTCCTATAGATATTCATCCCATTCAATCTTATTGTCTGGATTATTTTAATCGCTCGTTTGCAAATGATCTCGTACTAAGCTTTCTTTTGGTTTCGTTCGGACCACATGTGATAGCACCTTTATGTTACTACACAAATGAGTGCTACCCCCTCCACCAGTACTTTAGATGTCAAGATCTTTGCGTTCGATTCGCACTTCGCAGTCTAGTACAAGTACAGAGTCTATGTACTAAATGCCGCAAAATGTTTAGTTTCACATCTGCACCAAACCAAGCAAAGTAGTTTGATTCTTGGTTCTGCTAGTTTGCGATGAACAATTAGCACTGACATCGGTGATGTTTTTTAATTTATTCTTTTTATATAAAAATAAACAATCAAATCAACTTGTAGTTTTTGCTAGGAAATTTTACAAATAAATGCATAGTAACAATGACAGCTGAACAACTAAAAACTTATCAACAGTTGTTGTTAAATAATGTTTTAACACAGGTATGTATGTGTAATTATATATTTATATACATTTGTATTTTCAGAGAATTATATGTAAAAAGTATACAATGTAAGCTAATTACATTAGCTTTTATATTTAAATTATATGTAACAAAAAATTGCTACATTACAGAAGTTGGAACAAAATGAGAAAGAGACTAAAACATGGAGTGAGTATAAAAAGAAGCATAAAAAAGTAATTGAAGGGCTCCAAGTATATCCATTATCTCTCTCAGAAAAGTGTATGGTACCTATTGGAAAGCTAGCTTTAATGAGAGGAAAATTGACTCATACTAATGAAATTTTAGTATGTTTGGGAGATAGTTATTTTGCAAAATACAGTGCGTCGCAAGCAATAGCATTATGCAATAGAAGAATAGCAAGTAAAAATATCATGTACTTTTTTCTTTGTTACTTTATATGGCACTTTTTTATGTGGCACTTATGCTTTATTTTTTTTTTTTTTTTATCAGAGGCTGATGAAATGTTGAAGAGATTAGAAACCGAAAGAAACTTAATTGAAGCAAGACAAATTCTTCCATTGGAACACGATATTTTTGGAGAAGAAGACAGAAAAGAAATATTAGAATATGTGGATGAGGACGAACTTGAGAAATGGAGAAGTAAAGAATATATAAAATAATTTTTAAATAATAATCTTTACATTAATGTGCCAATTAAAACAAAAATTTTATATATGTAAACATTTTTAGTGCAACATAAACAGCATATGAAAGAGCATCGTCAGAAACTTGCAAAAACAAGAGAAAAATCTGATATTTGTACTGAAGAAGATCTTGCTAAAAGGCTTGATGAATTGGAGCTGGAGGAAGAGCTGGAAGATGAAATATACAGGTTGGAAGCTCAACGAAAAAAATTCTATGGTGATGATTTGAATGAAGGCGAAGTTTATGACGAGTCAGAGGAGAGTGAATCTGAGTCTGATGAAAGTACTGAAGAGATGAATGAAGAAGAAGAATCAAAGAGATCGAAAGATATTCAAATAAGTGAATCCGACATAGATACATCAAATATCAGTTCTAAAACAACCCAAGATAAAACAATTGATACTATAAAGAATGTGCATTCTAATTGCACTGTAAAGTCTGATGAAGAAAAGTCGAACGAAGGTTGTTTATCTGAGGCTGAAACTACAGTTGGAGATACCAAAAAGAGAAAAGTGTCTTTCTTTGTTGAACCACCAATTGAAAAAGATGAAACTACAGAAAGAGAAATAATATCTCAGGACTTTTGTTCCGGTATGAAGCAAGATGACACATGCGCTCAAAAGTCCACAGATGATATCATTAGGATCACCTTTTCACATTCATCTCATAGTCCGAGTACATCAGCATTGACTAACAACGAAATACAAAGTCCAGCAGATATTTATAAAATGTTCAATACCCACAAGTCTATTTTGAAAAGATCTCCGAATGATATGGTTTCCAATCCCATTCCCCCTTTAAACGACCATGACAGTACAGACGATGAAGACAAGGATGATTCTGCGAAACACTCCGCATACGATTCTGTGAGTAAAACTAATAAGATATGTACATAGTAATGTGAAAATGAATATTAATTTACATATGTAAATATATTTTGTAACTTTGCGCAGGTAATCACGGAAGTCCGGGAAAATCAATCGGCAAGTAGTACCGTGGAGAAAAAAGAAGAAAAGAAAATTGTGAGCAAATTTAAACTCGAGCGTGCTAAAAGAATGAAGTAACAATTCGAATGAGTGTGTTAATTTCAAGAAGCCTTTTGTTTACATTGCATGTACATATAATATAAATAAAGTATACATTTTTACGAGCGCAATTCACTTGAATGGCATTTTAATAAAACAAAAAAGTTTTTACAATAAAGTAACTATATTATAAAGATAATATAGCAGTCACACAAGTGCAATATAAATTTTTCGTACGACAGACTTTACATTTTTATAAACTCGAATATATAATCGAAATCTCAAATCTCTGGGATAACAAACAACATCTATATACACAACATGATAACAGAACATCTTCAGTTATGTTTATTTCCCACAGATAGAATGAATGAATCTGTTTATTTGTAGGACAAGATACAGGAAAAATATTTGGTAATAAATGTAGTCATAGTTACTGTCTAATGCAACGTTAATTCTATGTTGAAAACAATCCACTAGATTACTCGTAGATATTTTTATATAGGTGCTTTTTCGACCAATTTGAACCAGTGGCCGCACTCACAACGGCGCGGAGGACCTTGATGCAACCACATCCAATTTACGTGTAATGTATCCTCGTCACAAATGCATCCCATCATGCGACTTTCAAATGCACTATAGACTATATTGGGATTATCCTTTGTGCTGACTGGTCGTCGCTTTATAGTTATGTTATAGGGATCCTAGAAAGGTATACAGATTATTTTTGCCGCGTGTGAAACGCTGTCACCATGCTCACTACAAGTTATTTCTGTCTGTTGAAGACAACCAGAATAAGCAAATCTTTAATAATTGTTCTTGTTTGCGCAAATATAAAAACGCACTTTCTTATCTCACTTGCGTACTTCAAGCACTATCTTATCGAGATTTTTGTTGCTTTAATTGTTTCAAAAAAAAAAAAAAAAAAATATCACGTAACACACACGAGTTATATCATTGACGTATCTTTCCGAAATCGCCGAAAAAAATGTCGAAATGTGATATTGCGCGCGCGTGCAAAGCGAAATGTATTATGTAGCTAAAATAGAAACATCGTGACTTACTTCGTTGCCAGCTAAACGGGCGAGCATCTCCCTTTTCTCCAAACCGGTGGCATGATCAAGCGGATCAGCGACTGTCAAAAGAAACACACAGAAATGAATGAACCTCTTTCGGAGACTTGTCGTTCCGCGCAAAAAAAAAAAAAGGATGAAAAATACCCGATCGTAAAAGTCAAAATTGATGCGGGAAAAATTATTATTACGTAATATAATAGAACTGGCAAAAACACATAAAAGCATTTCTAAAGCGACAACGTGTTACGTCGTGGGACATTTACATTTTTTCTGAGCGCATGCTAAACTGTAAGAAATCGGTCGTCGACACGTGCGTAGAACGGTGCGAGCGCATAACCATGCCATTTTCCAGAGTCCGTACGGGATACCGCACCACTAACGTTAATCTACTCGGCACGGAGTCCGGGATTCGTTGCTACTCATTCACTAGTGTACGACAGATGAGAGAGAATCGCCGTCATTCCTTCGACTCAAGGTCTGTTCTACAATGAGACTGCGCGAAATCGCGAGAAAAAGAAACGACAGAGGATCGACCAATCGAAAACGATACTATCGCGTTTTGTGAACGCAACTTTCAGATCGTCAATCTTGAACTTTAAGTGGCTATTCTCAGGATTTTCTATGTTCTCAGCATTACAGGTGGGGTTCAGGTGATCGGTTTCAATTTCGAGATCAATAGTGAACTGTCATCAGCGGAGGCCCCTCCGGGGTTGCTCCGGGACGATTTAAACATTGAAGACACGCTCGTCCGAATCAACTTTTTGGAGTTACAATTACACTGGCGTATGCGAGCGAAACCCAACTTGCTTAATTGCAACGACAATTGACAGTTTCAAGATGGTTGCGAACGAGAATCTGTTTTTCTTCAATGCCGTTCAGCAATTAGCGAGATGTTTAGCCGCTATCAAACCCACACCGTGGGAGAAGGTACGTTTTAAATTGTTTCGAAAGACTTTTCCAGCGCAGTGTCGTTTTCACACGCGGCTGTCACTTGACGTTTTCAATGATTCGAAGTGTCAAAGTTAATCGCCCTGGAAATGTCACTTCTCTCTCTCTCTCTCTCTCTCTCTCTCTCTCTCTCTCTCAGTGACATTCCAACACATCACGCTGTGACATAATCCGAAGGACGCTTTTTTATCCTTTCCAGAAATGTTAATTGCTGAGACGCATGACAGTTAAAAAAATATCATCATCTCGCAATTGTTTGAGCGTAATTTATTCTTGATATTTGCAGGTAGCCAAATTATACAAATTATGTCCGCAAGATTCGACTCAGGGTATATTCCGTTTGGATCAGAGAGGACAGGACGCAACTATTGCGTTGGGAATTTATTTTCTGGAATCCGGTCTGCAGCACAGAGATCGAATTTTGCCGTATCTGCTCAGATTGTTGCGCGGTCTTCCGAAGGCGGTCTGGCGGGACGAAATAAAATGTTCGGTTACCGAGAGAGTCCCCGTTGCGGAACGCTTTAGCTTCTGTCTAAATACGTTGCTGAGCGACGTGGCGGCCAGATGTGAACCGGCGCGAGAAGAGATTATCTCAACGCAGGTTGAGATACTAGCGATTTTGACAAATCTAATACGTGGATATAAAGATCAGAACAGCAACAGAGGTTTGCAAGCGAAAAGTAAATATTAAAAAAATTGTACATGTAGCGTACGATTTTGCTGTTAGAAAGAATTTTCAAGAATTACATTTGAAGAAAGAACTTTCTAAATAATTGAAACAAAATAAATACTACTCTCTTCTTCTTCTGTGAACCAAACGTATGTAGCAAATAGCTCCGAGACAGATTTTTTTCCTGACCTCGGAAATTTTGTTTCAGTATCATTGTGCAAATGTCTGGTTCCGGTGCTGATCGGTCTGGCAAGATCGATGGGTCGTTTCGCATATTTGGATCCGCCGTTGCTGTGTCGGATTTTTCCACGAAAGGAAACTCCTTCGCCAGCAAACTGCTCGGAGAACCGTTCGATGTCGGACAAGAAGCAACACAGCTTTTCGAATTTCAGATCCATTATTCCTCGATCTCTGAGCGGTAACTTTCATTCGTGTATCGACACCACCTTATCCGGCTATGACAATTACGATTATCAATGTGGCAAGAGGCGGCCGTCGCTGCAGTCCTTTCTGTCGGTGCCGTACGATCCGACAACGTATTTCTTCAGCCGCTACGGTTCGAGCTTCAATCAGTTCACGCAAATGCGCTGCAACGAGAGTCCCGAGAGAAGAGCCGGAATGCAGTTTACCGTCGTGCATCTGCAGAGTGTATTGGCCTTGGCGAAAAAGCTGCTCACCAAGGAGATATTGACATTTTTGGACGAAGAGGCGCAACAGGTCTACAATTCTGGCCAGGTGCACATATATCCTTATCGCACGTTCAGCGAGACGATGAATCTGGTAATGGTGGCTCTGTTGCGCGAGCTGCTGCAGCATCAACGTGACTTGCCGGCCCCGTTCACGAAAGACGTGCAGGAGTTCGTCAAAGGATTGTTTCTCTCGGGACAGACGGAGTTGCAGTCGCGGCAACACGACGCGAGCGAGCGCGAGGACATCGACACGAATTTCCGCACTGTGAATCGCTTCAAGGTGAACGTGATGGCCAATTCCGCGTGCGTCGATCTTCTCGTCTGGGCGATCGGTGACGAAGCAGGTACACACACGTGTGTTTGTCAATCGCAAAAATTCGAATTACGAATTGATTATAAAGGCGATTTGCTAAGATTAGAAAAATCGCGACAAAAAATGATCAGTGGAACAATATGTTGTAAATGTAGGCTTTTTTTTTTTTTTAAAAGAGTTCTCGCTTTATTTTTCCAGTATCCGATGAATATGATTTGTCCGCGCTGTGCGCAGATATCAGTTCGATGCTGATTGGCAAGGGTATATTTGCTTTACTCTTGTGTGTTACCGTACATATTTCCCCCTCGTTAACATACACGCGCTATTGTAATTACATTATTTAAGTATTAACAAGTGATCAGTTTGCTTGGTGCCAAGAATAATTTGCTGACCGCTCCCCTCTCACACACGTTTTTTAATTGACACATTGAATTGGCGTAATAAATCAATCTAAACTCTATTTTTGTCGTGAATTTTGTTCGTAAAATATTTTTATAAATTTTGTGTGTATTTAAATTATATATATATATATATATATATGTAAACTTATATATATATATATAAATTTTTTTAAATATACATATGTATAAGTTTTTCTCACATATTCTCACAAGTTTTCTTAATATGTAATACCTAACTTCACAACAATAACGTGTTGATAATCTTCTGTAAACAGACTGTGTGTCGATTTCAGGTGCGGATAGTTTGTGCGGACGGCTCGTGGAGAAGCTCAATTCGAATCACGGGCCTAAACTTGTGTTAGCTCACATGCCGTTGCTGATGGTTTGTCTCGAAGGCTTGGGGAAATTGGCACAGAAATTTCCCAACATTGCTCATAGCACGTCTATTTATTGCTTGCGTGACTTTCTCATCGCTCCGTCGCCTATTCTTCTCAAACTGCATCGACAGCAAAGTGAATGTTCTATGAAAGAACATCAGTTTAAGGTGCTAGGTAAACTGTCTTGTTATCTCAGTGTTAATCGTACGATTTTATTTTTGTAAATTAATTGGAATTGTGTATGTATATGTGTGCGCATTTGAGCAGTTCAAGGAAAAGAAATAAGCGACACGAAGCAAACGACGTCGTCAGTTCAAACGGCGTTTGAGAAGCTTCGCGACTCGGCCATCGGCAATCTCTGCATCGCTCTGGAAGCCGCGCACTCAGTTAATCCCGACTGCGTCCTAGCGCTCGTTGCCAGCGTTTCGAACAGATTGTACACCGCGGACATATGTGACGGGTAAAAAAAAACAAAAAAAAAAAAACGTTTAAACTGGAAAGAACTTGAAGTAAATTGTAATAATTTCCAATTTTTAATTAAAGCGAAAGCGATGAAAGACTGAAAAACGAGGTGATCTCAAAGAACATTGTGATCATGTTGGGCCACGTGGCCGTGGCGTTGAAGGACATCCCGAAGACAATGAGCACAATCTTTCCGTTCTTTCAGCAGATCTTTTGTCGCACTCCCAGCGATCTTGACTTCCTCATAGTCGATCAGTTGGGCTGCATGATTATTGCTAAATGCGAACCAAAGGTAAGTGGGACTCGTAATATTATTAATAAAAGCTCTATTTTATTAATCAAACTGTGTATATATTTAACCGTACGTGTAATTAATTAATTGATTATATATATTTATTTTTTTTAAGATTTACGAAGGTATAATGCAGATGTTCTCTATGTCTTTGGGCTCGAGCACGGCGACGTACGCTGCGAACGACGATCGCAAACAATACTGTCACGTTTCTAAGGCGGTAACTAACGCGCTGGCGAACATAGCGGCAAATTTGCAGGGCGAATCGGAATTAAACGACCTGCTGTTACATCTCCTGGAACTTTTCGTGCAGTTGGGGCTCGAAGGTAAACGCGCGAGCGACAAAATGCCGAATAGCATTGCGACGGTAAGCTTGAATATATTCGCATCGTAAAAGCACGCGAGAAGCCATTTAAATAAAATTTATTTTACATAATATTCAGAAAGCAGCTAGCAGCGCCGGGAACTTGGGTGTGCTCATTCCCGTGATTGCTATATTGGTGCGACGTTTACCGCCAATCAGACATCCGCAGAAGCGGCTTCTGAAACTCTTCAAAGACTTCTGGTTGTACTGCGTCATAATGGGATTTGCCGCGGATCATTCCTCGCGCTTGTGGCCGTCCGAATGGTATGAGGGGGTTAAGGAAATCGCGGTCAAATCACCTTATCTCATTTCGCAGACCAGTGCTCGTCTCGAGATGCGAGAACTGCAGTACACGTCGGCGGTGCGAAACGACAGCGTCTCGTTGAACGAGCTCCAAGAGCTACGGAGTCAAGTTCTAAAGATAAGCACCCGGTATGATTTGCTTAACATCTTTTTCTGAAATTACGACATGTTCTTTCGATTTCAAATTCGGTTATTAATTTTCTTCCGTGCGATTTTCTTCTAGTACAAATGACATATCAGCGTACGTAACTAAACTGCAATTCGCGCAGTGCACGTACTTGCTGTCCGTTTATTGGTCGGAAACGTTGCGCGTGGCCAACAGTCCTGAACCGAGTCTGCAACCGATAATGGAGTATCTCTGCGACACCGATTTGCAAAAGGACAAAAGCGGCATGTGGCAGTGCATATGCTGCGTCGCGGATTCGGTTTTCGCGAAATTCAAAGACGTGATGCAACGTAAACCGAAAGACGAGCAACGTGAAAAGGAACTCGAAAATCACGCGCAGTTTCTTCTGGTGCACTTCAATCACGTGCACAAACAGATCAGACGAGTGGCGGACAAATATCTCAGTGCTTTAGTAGATGCTTTCCCGCATCTGTTGTGGAACTGTAAAGTTTTATGGAGTATGTTGGATATATTGCAGGTACTCTTGTCTTATCGCACGTCTGGGGCGCGCGTATAATATCAGACTTTTTTTTATTTTTATACGTGACTTGTTTTAGATTTTATCGTATTCGTTGCAACTTGATCCGAACGAGGAAACTCCAAGTCTAAGAATACCTAACACACCGTACAGCATCGAGTTGATGAACACTATTGAAGCAAGAGAGGTGTGTGATATCATTTATTACGTGCGCAAAAAATAATATTTGATGAAATATATATATTCCCCCTACAAATGTGACGTGTCTTGTAGATTATCGTGAAGGATTTTACCGCGAGATGCAAAGGTATAGTGCAGGAAGCTATGAAATGGGCTCCGCAGGCCACTAGATCGCACTTACAAGAATACATCAATCAGATACCGTCATCTGGCATGCGGCATTATTCCGGTTTGTCGCTCGCCATTGATTCAGTCCTCGAATTCGTGGACACCACAATACCTACGGTAGTTCCGACAAATGTGCGTATATCAATGTTGATGGCGATTTTTCTTCCATGTTTGACGTATCACCTGTCACAACGTTTTATTTAAAAAAATAATTTTACAGACAAATTCGTTGGATAGGAGACCACGCGGTCCGAAAGGCGCGAGTTCGTGGCTACTCTCGATGATGTCCACGAGATCGTGGCACGCAGGCGAGGTGGCCGGCATGCTTGCTCTCGCGCGTACCGAGTCACCGACGTCGGAAATGACTCTGGAAGATTGCAGAGACAAAGTCGTCGATAGGCTGATCGCGGCGGTACGACGCGCCTGTCAGGAACGCGACGATATCGCTTATCGCGGTTCTCTGTGGCGTGCTACGGCTCTTTTAATATCTATGCCTGGTAAATTTAATGTATCTAATTAATCACATCGCGCATAGCTATTCTCGGATAAGTAAATTTGTTTATTCGCGTTTTTTTTTTCAGGAATAAACAGACGATTGTTGCATACAGTTGCCTGCTCGCAAGTGGAACTTTTTACGACCGCGGCCATGACGACTGCGGTCGAATGCTGGCAGTGGATTCTGACCGTGCGTCCTGACCTGAAGTTACGATTTCTGCAAGAAATGTTGCTCGCCTGGCAGTACACCGTCGACAAAAAAATGGGCCTGTTCGCGCCCAACGAAGAGGAAGTCAGTCCACTCGCGGTTTATGAAGGCTGCAAGCTCGAACCGAGTCCACCACACGTGAAGCCGCACGATATCTGGGTGACTTTTATAGTAGAGCTTGTCGAGACGGCCAAATACTGCTGTCAGGAAACGGTCGACATGATCGCCGTGCTGCTACATCGCTCGTTGCCGATGAACGTTGGCTCGTCTGGCGAAGAACCTGGTATCAACCGACACGTTGCCGCTGTGGGCGTGCGCTTCAAACTTCTCTCGTGCGGTCTGGTGCTTTTACAAGGTGACGTTTTACCGAGGTAAGTCTATATTTTTTTTTTTTTTTTTGTCACTACAGAATAGTAATCGTGATACAATTCGGATATTCAATTATTCGAGCAGGACTTTGAGCAAAAATGTGCTGCGAGAACGCGTCTATTCTAACTGCTTGGATTACTTCTGTCGAGAACGTCAGTTGCCGACTCAAGAGATCGATCAGCTAAGCGAAGACGTAGTTACATTGATTCGTTTCTGGCAGGTAAGCATCATTATGTAAATTAAAACTAATGTCTCTTAAGTTAGCCCACTTCTCAAACAAAAACACTTTGCATCAATATAAACATTAAGTGCTAATTAGAAGCTCAATTTAAAAATTGATGATCAACTTGTTTGGCAAAAAATTAAAATTAAAGTGGGGAAGCTGACTTGACGTCAAACTGGCCTACTTACCTCACATTACAAAAACTATGTTTTGATCGGTTAGGTTCATATTTTAACCGGTTAGATTCACATCCCCTAACCGGTTAAATTCACATCTGGGTTAGGTTGACAACCTAATCTGACCGGTCAGGATATGAACCTAATCGACCTAACCGACCCAGATGTGAACCTAACTGACCTAGATATAAACCTGACCTGACCGACCAAAATTAATACTTGACCAGTTGGTCTTCATCTGAACAATTTGAGCTTAAAAGAGTAAACGTATTGGTACGATATAAAAAAAAAACAAGTTTTATTCAATGGACGTAATTTCTACAGGTGATGCATAGTGATAAAAAATACTTAATGATGACGGGAGTCGATAACGAATTTGAAATAGTGCCATCTCAAACCAGCACGACCGCGATGATCGTTCCAAGCGAGACAATCAGTTCTTTAGCTGCTACTTTGGCTCCCACGCCAAACGACTTTTCCAAGTCGTCCAGCAACGTGTGGATAAACACTATGCCGATGTCGACTAGTAGCAATACATTGGGTAAGCGCAGCAATCGCAGCAAGCGAGTTGTAAACGCCAACGTTCTTGTGAAAGATTATATCAAGAAGCGAAATTTAATTCTTGAATTGTTAGCAGTTGAAATTGAGATGTTGTTGGTGAGTTTTCGATAGTAATTTACAAATGGAAGTAATTTACACATGGATAGAATTTTCTGAGACAATTGTCTTTTAAATATAATTATGTTATTTTGTCAAGGTTTGGCGAAATCCTAGCGCAAAAGCGGAACTTGTAGTGCAAGGAGAAGGTAGTATCGCAGATTGGCGTGCCAAGGGAATGAACGATCGTTGGCGTGAATATACACGTCTCGCGTGGGAAATCAGTCCCATTTTGGCAATATTCTTGCCGGTACGATTAAAGAATCACGAAGTCATTATCAAGGAGATCTGCGGTTTGGTGCGTCTCAAACCTGTGCCGGTTATGCATGTGTCGGAAGCACTACAGTATCTTATCACGACAGACACGCTGCTCAACGATGTACCTGAAGTAAGATCGCTGTTTAAGTAATTTCTTAATATTGACTTGTTATGTGAGAAATGTGAAATATTAATTTTTGTTTTAGTTAGTTTATATGTTAACATGGGCAAGAGTGTCTCCGATTCAAGCACTGGCGTATTTCTCGCGACAATTCCCGCATCATCCGATCTCGGCGCAATACGCTGTACAAGTGCTGGATAGTTACCCAGCCGAAGCCGTGCTCTGCTACATACCTCAATTAGTGCAGGCTGTTCGTCATGATGCAATGGGTTACGTAATCGAATTCATCAAGAAGATCGCTAAACGATCACAGGTAAAAAAAGTTGTAGATAAAAACTTAAACTGAAGATGAATACTGCAAACAACAAAGAAAAGATCATAATTGCTTTTGGCTTTAACTCCTTTCAGGTCGTAGCCCATCAGCTAATTTGGAACATGCACACCAACATGTACATGGACGAAGATAAGCAGATGAAAGATCCTGTGTTGTACGACGTTTTGGATTCGTTGACGAAAAACATACTGAACACGTTGTCCGGACCTGCAAAACAATTCTACGAAAGAGAATTCGATTTCTTCGAGAAGATCACCAATATCTCAGGTGAAATTCGACCGTATCCAAAGGGACCAGAACGCAAAGCCGCGTGTCTAGAAGCTCTCGCTAAGGTCAAAGTACAATCTGGTTGCTATCTACCGTCGAATCCTGAAGCAATGGTTCTTGATATAGATTACAAAAGTGGTACTCCGATGCAAAGGTAAAGATTGAGAAAATCTGACTGAAACGTTAACTTTTTTTTTGTAATATATTATACACTATTACATACGTTGGTTTTACATAGCGCTGCTAAGGCGCCGTTTTTAGCGCGTTTCAAAGTGCAAAGATACGGAATCAACGAGCTCGAAAACATTGCACTAGCGGTTTCGACCAACGGAAAAATTGAGACCAAGAAAGAATCGGAAGAACAGCAGACAGTGTGGCAGGCCGCTATCTTTAAGGTCGGCGACGACGTCAGACAGGATATGCTGGCTCTGCAAGTAATTAGTATTTTTAAGAACATCTTCCAGAAAGTTGGACTGAATCTCTTCCTGTTTCCCTACAGAGTGGTTGCTACAGCTCCTGGGGTAAGAAAACTGACAGTTGTTTGTTGTAAATGTATTTTTCGAGAACACATATTCTTTATTTCTCTTATATTCATATTTTTAGTGTGGCGTGATAGAATGTGTGCCGAACGCAACGTCGAGAGATCAGCTTGGTCGTACGACAGACAGCGACATGTATCAATATTTCATTACGCAACACGGTGATGACACGACCAAGGAGTTTCAGAACGTTCGTCGTAATTTCGTCAAGTCGATGGCGGCATACAGCGTGATCACGTATCTCCTGCAGATCAAAGACCGTCACAACGGTAATATCATGATAGACACTCAAGGCCACATTATACATATCGACTTCGGCTTCATGTTCGAGAGCTCGCCTGGCGGGAACCTGGGTTTCGAGCCCGACATCAAGCTCACCGATGAAATGGTGCTGGTAATGGGCGGCAAGATGGAGGCCGCGCCGTTTCGCTGGTTTATGGAACTGTGCGTGCAAGCTTTCCTCGCAGTCAGGTAAGCGAATGATCGCGTGCTTCAAACATTGATCATTTCAACAAATAATTCTTTTTTATATATTATTAATAATTGTACGTATCAATTGAAATGTTTCGGATAGACCTTATCAAGAAGCTATCATCTCCCTCGTCTCTCTCATGCTCGACACAGGATTACCGTGTTTCCGTGGGCAGACCATTAAACTTTTGCGCAGTCGGTTTGTGCCCACCGCCACTGATCGGGAAGCAGCGACCTTTATGATGAACGTAATACGTAGTAGCTACCTCAATTTCCGTACAAAAACTTACGACATGATACAGTATTATCAGAATCAAATCCCCTATTGAATTGTTAAAAACAGAAAGTTTACATATACACACACTCCTATTCTTCCTCCTTTCCTCCTCTTTCCTTTTCCTCTCCTCTTCTTACCCTTCTTGTCATTGTCAGCGATGCTTCGTGCTCGCTACAACTGTTGTTATATAGGTAGACTAGGATGGTGCATTATTAGAAAAAGATTGTAATTGTTGACTTTGTGAAACTATGTACAAATGTATCGGTGTCAAGATTATTTTTTTAATTTCACGAGTTTCTCTCGCGAAAATGTCTTTGCTCTTTCTTGTATATGGTGTATGTGTAATAATTTTATACATGTGTGTGTATATACATATAAGATATTTATGTATATATGAAATAGTCTATACACATGTGGTATACACGTCCATCTTATGCAGCACGTCTGCATATGAATTTACATTCCTGTCTATTAATAATGAATGCACTCTGTTAAATGGTTAAAGATTAAACAATATATATTCAACCGTGACTTCCCTGAATGTTCCCTCACATGTTGCATTTCAATATTCAACCAGTAAATAGGTATATTAACTCATTTTATTTTTCAGAATGCAATAAACAATAGTGCAGCAGAACAAGCAATTTATTTCATTTTCTATATACATACAGTCATTATATAAATCAGAGCAACATCCATCACTGATTATCTATTACAGATGTGTTACATTATAATATGATTTTAATTTAATTTCTATGCAGCAACACATGTGTTACGTGAACTGACTCAACTATCCCAATTATAAGATTTTGCTGGAGTAACAATTCTCTTTTCTTCAGGTAGTGCACTCCTAAATATTAAAGAAAAGCAATGTTCTATATAATAATACAAACTTTGCTTACAATATACTTCAAAGATTTTATATGTAATATTTAACTTCATTTCCTCATATGCAAATTACTTTAAGATACCAAAAACTAAAACATATGAATTGTTTGTACATAGTCTTACGGTTTGACAATTTATACTCACTCCGCGCCAATTTGTTTTGATCCGCTGATTACAAGTGGCGGTTGAACTTCTTTTCTTGCATCTCTTTCAAAGTAATAAATATCTGAAGTTTTGTGATAAGGACCTCCCGGTATATTTGGCGGAGGTTGAGTGCGTGCAGCTTGTTCATCAGGAAATCTGAGTCCTAATACAACTTTTCTCTGTGTAATAACACATAATAAAAAGTCTTAGAAATTCAAGAAAACTGCTGTGACAAGTTTTGTGATTATATAATTTAGAATCTAAAAACTCTGATGTTTTTGCGTCAAACAAACATAATAAAAACATTTAGCAAGGCATCATCATAATATATAAGTGAAATATACTGTCATAATGTGTAAATAAAAGATAACAAAGATTATATAATTAATAATACTATTACTTACACCTCGACCGAGATCTCGAATAAATCTGATTAACGGTGTAACACTTCGGTGTTTACCCAGCATGATTTCGACTCAATGTAAAGCTGATTCTCTTTATCAAGTTTTACTCAAAACCAAACTGAATGCGACGATGATTTGACAGGACAGGTTATACAGAATTATCACATCTTTAAACTGAGTTCAATGAGAGAAGAGATTCTCAGCTGATAACCCCAATAGCTGTGGAGTGAGGGAGCTACAGGTACCTTCTCTCTTTGAACTCGGTGTACATGCGTACTATGTTGTACATAGATCGTGACTGTCACAGTACAAGAAATTTATGCACGTTGTGGCACGTGTGATCATCAGTCTCATATTTCTTTAAAAATTGTATGGTTAAGTAAGATAGAATTATAGTGCTGAAAAAAAAAAAAACACATTTAATATGTTTTCCATTTGGCGAACCTTTCGGTTTAGTTTACGATTAGCGTGTAACCGATCCGTGCATCATTGTCTTTTACCAAGTGTATGTAAAACGAATCAAATATCCAGCACGATCGCCAGAACATGCCATCACAATCGGCTTGCTTATAAAAGGGACGATTGCAAGGAGTCAAATAAATTAGAAGACAAACTGAAGTTAATATTTACATGCAAAAAATGCAAAACAAGAAACAGTAAAATAATATCAAAGTTGGCATATAATAAGGGATTAATAATAGTGAGATGTGAAGGTTGCAAAAACAATCATCTTATTGCTGATAATCTAGGATGGTTTTCAGAGACAAATGAAAAAATAAATATTGAAAAACTTATGGCTTTAAAAGGAGAGACTGTACAAAAAATCAATGACGTAGATGGTTATTATGAAGCTGTTCTTAACAAAGAGTTACATCAGCAGAATGCTAATGAACTAAAAGATACAAGTAATAGAGAATGTTTGGAAGAAATAAAACAATCAAATTCCAAAGAAAGTTAACATTAAGAGTATAATATTATCTAGATTAGAGGGAGAATTACACAGGCAAGAATATGTATATATATATTTTTTATTATGAATTTATTGCATAATTTGTGCATCTGCAATATGTAAGAATCTGGTTATATTGACTAATACAGCCAGAGAGACAAGTACACGCAAATTTGTTTTCAAATACAAAATGTGCTAAGGAGTCTGATATATTAATGTATTATTGTTTATATGTATAAGAATATATTGTTATTAAAATATATATTGCATATGAAAATATGGTAAAACATTGTAATAAAATTTATCTACAAATATCAACGTTATTCATATTTACAAATTACATAGAAAATTACATGTAAATTTCTCGTCATATTTCGTATTTTTCTTCAATGTATCTCTAATAGCATATTAAACATGGTCTATATATAGTTTTTTAATACGAATACTCGGGCTAAAAAATACATATAGTTTTATCATAAAGTTATACATCTGTTTCCATATATAAGATAAAATCTGATATCTATGTTTTTGTTTCAGAATGTCTGTTGATTGGCACAATTATATTTTTGTTGAATTATGTAAAAATATTTCTATCAATGGCAAATCATACATTTGGCACAAAAAACATACTAATTATAAATGGCTTTTCAATAAACTCTTAACAATTATTGTAATACTTTTTTTATATACAAATATATAAAACCATTCTGTGTGCAAATAAAAAATATATAAAAGAGTAATATTATTATTCAAACTTATCTATACATATGTATATGTATATATAAAATATATTTGTTTATATAAACTACTTAAATATTTATAGATCTCTAGATGATTGTGTAGTATACACTAATTTTTTAGCATATATACTCAAATATACAATATTTTTCTGAAAGGAGTAACAGTTTTTGCATTTTTTTGTTGTTTTAAATTATGTCAATAAGATAACAACTAGTCATATTTACATTAAAGAGCAATAATATACAATTAACTTCATTATTGACTAATATGATAAAAAATATATAGTGTAGCAAAATATAATTAAATAGTATTAAATATAATTGAGACTTGTGATGATCTATTAGTCATCTTTTGGTAAAAATATTTATATTCAAATGTTTATATTCAAAAATATTCACAAAATTAAAAAAGTTACTTTTTGAATAGAAAAGTTTATATCAGAAGATAGACTAAGTATTTTTTATTTACTTGGAAAGTAAATATATACTATAATATCATAAAATATCTATTTTTTAACACTTACAACTAGAATAATAGCAATATATGGTAATAATATAATGTCTTTTTATAAAATGATAAATACAGAATATAAAATATACAAATATAATGTGTAATAAAAGTAAATATTGCATCACATTTAATTTACAAAACAAATTTTTTCATATTAAATGATAAGAAAAAAGAATAAAAATGAAGAATATTTGTATCCTATTATACCTAAGAGAGATACAGACTAGCAAATTCGTATGATTATAAAAGACTCATTGTTTTTTCAAATTTAAATTAAAAAAATTAGTCATAATGCTCTCTGAATTGATATATGATATAGTTTAACAGACAACTTACACCCGTTTTGGTTTTGATACTATTGCGTATTCGCTATTGTTAAAAACTTTATGTTGGGGATTACTCACGGTATTATCAGTGGAGACTGTCTCGGGAATATCTAACTTCTTTCGAATAATTCCGTAACCAAGATGGCTATCGTCGGCTAATCTAACAGCCGACATGTCTTCAACGATATCGTAGTTAGACCATGCTGAATTTATAAGATTAGAATTTTGCCCGTGAGAAGTGTTGGAATGTATGCTTTGTGAAGAATTTGTATACTTATATCCAAGTTTAGGCGCGGATCCGAAGTGTTCCAACTTATCGTAATCTGATTCATCCGTCTTGGTGACATTTTTTACCATCGACGATGTGGTGATCGCGTTATCGTTAGGACAGCTTTTGTTTTTGACGGAATTTTGGAACGGCCCATCGTGATTTCGTATCGGCATCATAATTTCGTATTGCATATCATCGTCATCGTCTTCTTTATTCCTTTCCCCGGGTAAATTCGAATTTATTCGTTCAGTATGATGCACGTTATCAATGCCGTGAGTCTTCCAAGCGTCATTTCTAATTTCCACTAAGTCATATGGATTTTTTCCTTCTTCCTCATGCGAAACACTTCCGATAGTCTTGTGAGATAATTCTGGCGAATTAGCTTGGCTTAAAGTTCTATATTCTCCGCATGTGGGTAAATCGAGAAAATCTGAATCATGATTCTTTTTCTCTAACAAATTAGGAAACACACATTTTCGCGGAGGTTTGGCAGGCTTAGATTTATTTGTCGATCTGCTCGACGAAATTGAATCTATGCTTGTCAATGAAGTTAACGGCTTTTGAGAATTTTGTGAAGTAGAAAAATCTATGTCAATTAAGTTGCTGGAATTATTCGAAGAAGGAGGTAAAGCAGCCCTGGAACCAGGTTCCATAGACAAGGCTGCGTGATACTGAGCATCGTTGCATTCTATGCTTGGATTGTTCTCCTCGTTCAATAACTTTTTCATAGATCTCATTTTAGCATACATGCATCGAAATATTTCTTGTTGACTACTATGTTCTAAGCGGAAAGAGCCTTCGCCACTTTCGCATTTTCTTCCAGCCTCGAAGATGAATTTGCCGTCCCTGTATCCATATCTTCTAATATACCTGTACGGCCAGGTAAACAAAACAATATCACCGTCCATCAACTTCATATCTGCAGCTGCAACGACCAAAGTGTAGTTCCTCGCCTCTAATCCACATCGCTTAGATGCATCTGTTTCAACAACTTTCACCGAAAATACACCTTCTCCGCTAGTGCAGTACAGATCATTGTTCTCTTCTATTTGATTTGATACGCTATCTTTAAAAGCAACTAGTTGGAATGCCGTAATCCAGTGTGTCATTTCCACTTCCGAATAACAGCCGAAATAGTGTGTTACTCCTGATTTAATCACCACCTGTTTAAGACATATATAGACAAAATAATAAGAAACATGATCTTCCACAACAATACGTCAAAAAAATCAGATTCAAACTGACATAAAGCAAACCAGGAAAAAAAAATACATACGGTAAAGACATGTGACTGATTGCTAGGTGCAATTTTTATACAGGCATCTAGCGTGATGATACGTGGGGAATGGGATTGTAATATTGCTTCTTCTTGATTGTCATAGATTTCTACGCGTTTGATCCCATAGTTGCTTGTCCTGAAAAGCTGGCAAAATCGCTTGTGCCACGTTTTCTAGAATCACAAATAGATGATTTAAAAATTAATTTGACTAATTTGTAAAATCTGTGCTTACGTCTTATATATTTGCTTGAAACTTTCTCTCGTTATATAAATAAACTGATAAATACGTGAGATAATTAAAAAAAGAAAAAATGCTGCGTGAAAATGTATGATCTCTAGATTATTTTTAAAACAACACGGAGAGTGAGCGGAAAAGATGAGACATGTTGCGTATCATGTGCACCTGTTGCGCATCCACCACGAGGAGAAAAGAAATATAAAGAAGGGCAAAAACAATGAGAGGAAAACGAAAGAGAACGAATAGCCGTTCGCGTATGACACGCCATCCGCGATACCGCGTATCACATTAACATGGTTAGCATCCTATATGTTATCTCAATATGCGAACCAACCTTGAGCTGGCCTAGCATTCCTTGTGGCGGTAATAACAGGATCCCTTGCATTAGAGGTTCCTCGGGCTCCATTGCGAACGATTAAACATCAGTTTCTCTTCGAAAATCGGTCGAAAACTTGCTCCTCGTGGTCACGAAAACTAGCCCTTTGTTCACGCAACAAGCGGAAAGAGAGAGAAATGGACAATTTTTTTTTTTTGACCGTTAAAATACTTTCTTTATCAGCCGTCACGTGCTCGTTTCGTCGGTTCTTGGAATTTCGCGAGCTGCGGAAATATACTTTTCTCGCTCTCTTGTCTCGTACGATCTGACAGCTTAACTATACATAAGTATGTACGGCACGACATAAAAGAGATTCAGTTCATAGTAACGTAGAGCACTTGACAGTTGACGAGGACGCGGCCGTTAACACTACGATTAAATACCAAACGACCACCACGAACACGACGACCGAGATTCGACGATATGCCGTTGTGCCGATATGATGTACGTGTATGTATATTAAAGTAGTATATTGCACGGCGTTATGTACCCATACATGCACGTATATTACATGTATGAGCCACGCACACGTTTACAGCAGTTCAACTCGGTTTGCAGTGTTCGCGATGCCACATCTATATACCTACTACACTCTGTTCGCATATTACTCGCAGTACTGCTCCGCACTCTCATGACAGCGCATGCATCGTTAGATCTACACAACATCGATAGTCTCGCGATAGACTATCGATAGTCATCTACACGACATCGATAGTCGATTATATAGATCGAATATTTTCAATCATTCAAGAGAAATATGTGTACAATACATTCAAGAGAAATGTGTGTACAATTTTCGTTCTACCGATGACAGCATAAAGTTATTTTTTAAAAAGGCAGTTGCAATAATTTGAAACGTTATATATATAATAAAATAAATTATTTATCTACCGTAATAAATTATTACCCCTACTATATTAAAATAAATTTTTATCGAACGAATAATAAATGTAAAATATATAAATATTGCAAATAAATAAAAATAGTTGAAGAAATATCATTTATTTTAAAAATTCTACGATTTCTACAATTTCTGTTTCTGTGATTTCTACGATTTCTATGATTATTGTTATATATACTTCGCGCTTCTAATACGTATAATAAGAACGCATTTACAATAGAACGCAGACAATTTTCTTATCACACATTAACATCGGAACCACGCTAACAAAGAGAAGTGGTAGACCGCAACACTTTTCCTTTTGCCTTCTATCATGTAATAATATTACAAAATGCATAATAGAGGTAATAACATACACCGAGTAAATAATATATACTGTTGCATCTGCGTTTAATTTTTAGTTATTTTATAAAAGACAGTAAACGTATTACAAGACAATTAAATATTGATTATAATTATTTTACAAATGTATTGTGTGAGACGTATATCATTGTGACATTGTGTAATAATTTTTTTCATCATGAGATTTGCTTTTTTTTTGTGTTCCCGTAAGTCTGCAAGCCAATGATACATTCTGTTCGAATTGTGTGTGATGAGATTCGATCGTTTCTTAATAAATTATTGAAAGATCGACCTTTCGTGATCACACGTGAAGCACGCCCCAGTTCACAATTGCGTTCCGACCAAGTTTAACGAGGTTCCAGTTATCGCAGTAATAATGAATCGACGAAACTAATGAATTCATATATTATTGAACAATGTCGTCACTTATATGTCGACTTATTGGTGCAACTGTTTCCAATACGATCCGTCGATGGTCATGCTCTCCGTATTTTTTCTCGCGTGGATTTTAAGTTCGGCCGACGCCTTCAATGACTTTCCGTCGCTGATATCCGCCAACGCCTCGATGGGTACAAACTATTCTGCTTTCTTTTTGACTCGACCTTCAGTGATCTTTTTTTTTTTTTTTTTTGTTATAATGTATGAGATTTAACGAGAGAGAGAAAATTTTCATTGTTTGCTTCAGCGGTCGTTGTCGAAAAAGCATTCTTTGATCACAAGAACGACTATCAACACACCGTAAGAAACATTTATAATTTTATCACGAACATCACGAAAAAAGAGATGCACATAGGTGATATTGACGTCCACGTTTTTCATGACAAAACTCCGAGCAATTTTCGAGGTGAGAATAAAACGCGTTAAGTGAAGAGCTTTTATTGCAAATTATTTTATACGTGTAATTTATTTTATATGTATAATTTAATTAACACTATAATGTGTGTGTGTGTGTACGTATACTTTCTATTTAATTAAATTGATCAATTTAGTTAAATTTTAATTAATATTCTTTCTTGTTTTTTTAATTTTATTCTCTCACGCTTTTCTTTCTAATATGTTTAAAGATTACACGGCACTTTTGTCAATAGCAATGTGCCATCAAACATGGAATCTGCACAACGTAGCGCGCAAAGAAGATCTCGTGCATTTAGCAATAACAGGTATAGGGAAACGAAAAGATGCGTGAACAATCTCTCTTCTTGCATTGAGCCAAATATGTATAGATTTTGATGATGCATGCACGTTACGCATGCAATTATAGATGGTGACTAATTGTAAGACATTACTTGCAAACATACTGTTATCTTGCTAATTTAATTTTCTTATCAATGTTGCGTTGTGTATTACGTCAAAGTGTGATACGTTTTATATCTGATTCATATACAGGTGTCCGGTGGCCTACATGCTTATATTATTATACAAATCTGTTAAATAGATAATAAAAAAAAAAAAAAAATATGAAAGAAGAGAGAGACAATAAAATTTACATCGTTATATTTATATTGTTTTTAAAATATTATGTCTATATTTTACATATCGTTTACTTAAAGAACGAGATTGTCCACGATTTTCCGATTCGGAAGGTGTGATTATTCCCTTAATACTACCGGGCAAAGAACTGTCTCAGATTTTCTTTGACATGAGAATGACCGAGAGCTTGATTTGGAATAACATCAACATACTGCACGATGATACATTCGGTGACGAAAAACATTTTACAATTCGAACATTAATCGATTCCTTCCTTTTCAGTTATTCTCAATTAAAACTTGTTTCTTTTTTTTTTTTTTTTAATTTATTATAGACAGAGACACAATAAACAGAGTCACTAAAGCTATATCAACCACATTGCCGAATAAGAAATTTAACATGATCTCCAGATCATTGTTTGCCTTTAAACATGCTGATTCTGAACGTAACAGAAGGAAATATATAAAAGACATGCTTGAGAATTTTCATGTGGAACAATTGGGAAAGTGTTTTCTCATTATCGTCACGATAGACACAGCAGCCGATGTCATGGAAGTTGTAAGATGCTAATTGATAAAGTATATTTGCTATTTTTATGCGTGTTTGTTTGAAAAATTTAAAATAAAATTGTAGTACATACAATAAAAGTGGAATTATAATGTACCTCAATTACAGAATTAAGTCAAAGTTATTAGTTAATATTTAAAATAACATCATCTAAACTATATGTTATTTAAAATACTTAAAATCTTATAAATTCTATTATTCTTGTTATTAAGTTTTCATTAGTTTTGATTTTTAAAATGTTATATAAGTCGCACATTATTTAATAAAATGTTGTTTTATAGGCAAAGACACTGAACATGGCTCGACCTGACAGTCAATGGTTATACGTTATCGCAGACAGCGTGATACGAAATTCTACAAATATTACTATTTTCGCCGATTTATTATCGGAAGGTAGTAACGTGGCTTTTGTTTACAATGCAACGGACAGCGACACATATTGCAACGTAATTTATTAAACCTGTTATCAGTTTACTTATGCATTTTATGCGCAACACAATATTTTAATACATATCTTCTGTATAAAGAAATTTTTATTCCAAAATTCGCTTTGCAAGAAAAAATTTTGTAATACTTTCGAGCAACATTGCATTTTTTTTTTCGCTATACGCACGTTCTCAGAAGAAAAATTACTTACTGTTTAGGTCAATTTACTGTGTCATGTTGAGGAAATAGTTACAGCTCTGGCTAAAGCTCTGAACTCATCATTAATGACCGAAATAGAATTATTTAATCATATGCTCAACGAGGAGTTCGAACTCATTGTTTTTCTGCATCACAAATAATTTTGTTTGTGCGCACATAAATTTATATGAAAGTCGGACACATTTGTTGTAAATTGACGTATGTCTTTATCAAGAAATTTTGTTCTTTTTAAATTATTTAAAAGACAATTTTATATACATATACATGTATATATATATATGTGTAGTTTTTTTGTATGATTGACTGCTTCCTCTAGATAAAACTTGTGGAGGACACTTTCATTACGAGCGGCGTTTGCGGTAGATGTTTGTTTTGGCGATACGTCTCGGCTATAACATGGGGCAATTTCTTCATTCACGGTAAAAGTACCGCGCATTTGATAGATACCGGAACCTGGATTCCCACTCTCGGCATAAACTTGACGAACGCTATTTTCCCGCACATTGCGCACGGATTTCGCGGGATCAGTTTGCCGATCGCTACATATCACGTATGTAAACGTTACGCAATAAAAGTTTCTCGTTAGCAAAACATTTCGGTCCGAAGATTTGCGGAAAGAAAATCAAGGAATTATCATTTTCTTTTATGCGTTTATAATCGTGTAAAAAAAAAAAGGGTCGTACATTCTAGAATCCACCGTGGCAAACTGTCACACTGAGCGTTTCCGGTGAGGAACAGTACGGAGGACTGGTTTTCGATGTTGTGAAGTATTTAGCGAGAAAATTGAACTTCACCTATACCGTGCTCACTCCGGCGAGCAATCGGACTATCAAGTACACTCATAATGAAACTGAGGCCGACGTGGTAACGCTACCATATATAGCGACATTTGTGACCTTTTTTTTTTTTTTTTTTAACAAAAACGCTTTTTTAATACAACAAACACTTGAATCTCTTTTTAAATTATTACGTTTCAAGGTATTAACGTCAACAACGAGAGAAATGCCATCGCAAATAATAGACATGGTTGTCGAAAAGAGAGTTCTCTTTGCAGCGTGTGCGTATACCGTGAATAGTCTCGGAAAAGTAAAGATTAATTTTACTTTACCGATCTTTATGCAAACTTATAGTTTCTTGACTGCAAAACCGAGCCAACTTTCCAGGGCGTTATTGTTCACCGCACCTTTTGCCAAAGAGGTAATTTGCGACGTTCTCATACACTTTCATTAAAAGTATATATTAATTTTGATTGCAGACATGGGCCTGTTTGGCGGCATCTCTTGTTATAGTAAGCCCGGTCTTGTACTTGATTCATAAGCACAGTCCAAACAGCATAAAGATGTCGGGATTGAACTCACAGTGGCAATGTATATGGTATATTTACGGAGCTTTACTTCAACAAGGTAAAACTATTCACATTTAAACAACATGCTGTTGTTTTTATCGTCGCAAGATTAAAAAAAATTATTTTTTTTATCTGAATAATCTTTCGTAGAAAACTTTAATGTACAGTAGTGCCTCGCGTATTTGCCGAGTATTTGCCGCATGTTTCGGCAAGTAGTATACTACTGTACATACGTAGTGATAACTTTTCTATGTTCACGGACTATTGAAATTATCTCCAAACGATTTAGATGATTTTGTATTTACGCGTATAAAATTTTGAAGAACTTTAATTTTCGAGAAAAAAAAGCGGAAATAATTTGCAGGGGGAATGTATTTACCCCAGTGCGACAGCGCTCGTTTATTGGTGGGTGTATGGTGGTTGGTCGTGATGGTTGTAGTGGCGACTTATTCCGGAAGTTTGGTCGCTTTTCTAACTTTTCCAAATATGGACGATGCCATTCTGACTATTGACGATCTCCTCGCTCATAAAGACAAATTAACGTGGGGCTTTCCCAATGGTAGTTTTCTAGAAGAGTATCTGAAAAACGCCGAGGAGGAAAAATATCACGTGCTATTGGAGCGATCCATAATTCATAATGCGACTCAGGAAGCAAAAATGATCGAGAAAGTGAAGGCGGGAAAACATGCGTTAATCGACTGGAGAAGCACGTTGAGGTAATCTTACAACACATACATTATATTGACACAGTATTTCGAAAAAAAAAAAAAAAAATACAGTACTAAAGTGATGCACATATAATTGCTCGTTCAGGTTTACAATGAGAAATGATCTTTTAATAACTGATAAATGCTCTTTTTCTTTGAGTACTGATGAATTTATGGACGAGCCCATAGCAATGATCATTTCGCAAGATAGTCCATACGCAAAAATTATTAATACTGAGTAAGTTAACTAGATTCTTGTTACTTTAATTAACCATTTGAATTGTTTGACATTTTTCCGCAAACAATCTATCGTAAATTCGTGTCAATGACTGTCGCAATTGAACTGCCACGTTTAGCAATAATAATTTGCCTTGCAAATTTATCTCGCGGGAATCAACGTTCGTTTTTTTTATAGATTATATCGCATGCACGAGTCCGGATTAATGAACAAATGGATATCGGAGCAAATCCCTATAAAAGACAAATGCTCGGACAGCTCCGTCAATCAAGGCGTGAACGAGCGCAAAGTAAATGTAACGGATATGCAAGGCATATTCTTCGTGCTCTTTATGGGTAACGTGTTTTCACAAGCACCGTTTCTTCTCCAAAAAACAATTATTACTAGAACATTTTATCTCTTCTTGTTGCTTATTCCTTTCGCAGGCGTGACCGGATCAATATTTCTTTTGTGTTGCGAATTTTACTGGCACAAGCGCAAAATATCGAAGCAACGCAAGCTGATTCAACCTTTTATCTCTTGAGTTTCATCTGAGGTGTTGAAACCGTCAATAATAAATCTCTCTGCAAGCAGTTAGATTTTATTATCGCTTGAAGTTAATTACGGGGATATTATTTTCGCAGGAATATAATTTTCAACTACGTGCAATGACAACTTTTAATTAACAATGATGTACACTTATATAATCTTTGGCACGCCTTTCTTCGTAATGGATAATTTATTACACGGCTAAATTGTATAGAAAGTTGTTTGTAAATAAAATCTCTGATTAAATCGTACGCGCAAGTTCTTCGCCGGCAGAAAACTCATTGTTCAGCGTGGCGGATTCTGCAAATTTAGCAACCATCCGTGGCATAAGCGCGGTAAAAGTCACCTAGGTGTTGCATAACTACGTTCCACAGAGATCCTCCCACTTTAGATCAGTCGAAAGCAGATCTTCACTTCGTCTTCACTATATTAAAGCCGTCGTCGTGCCGCGCCGACCGTTACTACCGTTATCGAACGCGCGATATATCCGCATATTTTCCAGGATTTGTAATCTGTTACGAGAGAATGAACGTGCGATCGCACATCGTTTTCGGCACATTTCGATTTCGGTTCTGACACACAGTTGTATAAATTATTTTTAACTCACAGTTGTGTTTGGTTCATCAAATGTGTGATTCGGCAAACTGATCTCATCTCGAAGTGAACAAAAATTATTAAAGCATAATTATTATCTAACTAGTATAACTTTGTTTCTTCTTCATAGAGAGAATGTGTAGCATTTTTTTGAATTTTCAATTTCACGTAATTGTTAAAAATATTATTTACTCACATAAGAGATGATTTTAATTTTTCTCACATTAAAATATGCGATAATACTGTTTATATTTATTGCTCATCGATGTGTATCTACTTACCAGTCATGTATGCAAATATATTTCCATAATCTGTAGTTGTACGCGAAATCATATAAATCGATGTGTCGGATGTCACAAAAACAGAGATAAACACGCTAATACACAAAGGAACACCACGAGCAAACTCCCAGGATCTCTTCGTGTATATGTAGGTGTGTGTATTTCACGTACGCACATACAGAAAGATCAGTTTTTTAAAAGATCAGCAAAAAAAAAAAAAAAAAAAAAAAAAAAAAAAAAAAAAAAAAAAAAA
>QVOB01000549.1:0-20980 GCA_014839585.1 Pseudomyrmex concolor | reverse complement strand
AGTAAGAGAAAAAGAGACATGTATTTGAAGAGATTAAATGTATTTGTTATTGTCGCGTTGTACATATCATATTCCGTGGACGATTAGCAAGATTTTCAAAAACCTATTTTTATTAAAAAAAAAACACATCTTTTTATATTTCAAAAGTCAACAAAAATTAACAAATAAATTGTAAACATTATTAACAGTAAAGCATTTGTAATAAAATATATATTTACGTGCATAATTTTACTTATTTGAGACGTCGAAACTTTTTGTTACGTAACAAATCGCATTTGTTAAGAACAAAAGTTTAACTTGAAACATTTGGTTCAATTATCGACATTTAATGGCACTTCTTTGTCCTTGGCGTCTCATTTATCACAAGGGGATAGATGGTTCAGGAAATCGTTACACTAGATTTCTGCCAAATGTTCTATGTATTTTTCAGCATCTTCTTTTTCTCACGCTTCTTCGCACGTTGCTTTGCTCGCAAGAGCTTCTTCTTACTGTCTCTCTATACATCCTGTAGTAATCTTGAAAACTACTTTTTTTTTTTCAAGTACATCTCTTTGGCGGAGAACGTGGAGTTTTTCTAATCTGCAGCTCAATGTAAGAGGGACACGAAAGCAGGGTCGAAAAACTGTCGCGTTAGAGAGGACATCTCAGAAATTCAGTGATATTGCTGTCATCGCTTCTGTCACCGTGCTGAAGTAATCTCAGCTTATTTTCTGGCGTTTAAGTTGACGTTTTTCTTGTCACTTGTCTCGTTTGTCGTGTTTATGTCAACGATAAAGTCAAAATCGTCGAATTGACATGTGTGGTTCGCTCACACGAATATTCTTTCTCTTTCGAATCGCGTCGTTTCGTATTCACGTTACATTTTTCGTTTGCGATTTATTCAAGGAGACGTGATTCGCTCACAAACGATGATACGACGGACAGACACAATCGCTTTTCACGCTCGTATTATCTTTGCCAAAATGTCGAGGTAGCGTGCGCCAAGCCTAATGAATTTTTAAGTAGGGCCTAAAGCAGATGTGTAAACGCATAATATTGCGCGGTTGCATTTAATACTAAGAGACGCCAAGCTGTGTTTAATCGCAAGCAGTAAGTGCGGCTCACGAGTCGTGAATTAATTCTGCTCCAACTTCTCTTGCGCGTTACGTTGTTCAAATTCGCCAAGGGAATGTCCTCGGTTGTGCCAACTGACTGTCAAGTCGGTACAAGGTGTGTATCAAAATAATTACTTTAACGCAGTCATTTTTGTTTTACGAACGTAAATGTTTATGACACATAATCTCCCAGACACAGGACACACATTATTTAATACAGTAGACAGTGCGCACTGTTAAACCTGAATTAAATCTACAGATTTGACAGCAACTCAAACTACACGGAACTTAACATCGCGAAAGAAAGGCACCAATATAATCTTGACATTTTCTAAATCTTTAAAAATTGGTTTTTCACAAATTATATTATACTTGACTGAAGATAGTCAAAATAAATTAATAATTGAAATGTTTAAACAATAAAAAAATAATGTTTGAAAATTTATTTTCCACAACGACTTAGTTTACCGCTTAAATTTCTAAATCTATAATTTCACTTAAGTTTTTATTTGTTGTACGCTTTTAACTGACAACTTTCTCACAAATTTCGTCATTCCTTCTTTAATTTATCTGTGTGTAGCAAACAAATACATGTGTAAAAATAATGTTCGCAAAATATCATTATCTCGAACATCAGTAGTTTGTCGAGTTCCGAGATTCATTTAATCATACGGACTGGTAGTAGTATCCGTAGATACGAAGAAGAAACGGCAGAGAAAAGCCTGTAAGAGCGCGCCTTTTCAAATAGTTTTCCCAAAAACTCATCTCGATATATACCGCTTTTATCCTAAGAGAACGTAATCTCTGCTTATTTTCTTGGGGGAGGCGAAGAATTCTCGTCGACTCATTGCCGAGTTCCGATCGATCGAATCCGGCTGATTCTTTCGCGAATAAAATATACTCTCTCGGTTCCGAGAGAAGCTACTACGTTGATCAGTATGCAAGGTTTATTAGCCGGTCGGTTGGATAATAGCGAAAAAAAGAAAATCAGACAGAAGAAATGATCCGATCTGATAGTGATTCATTTTTTATTCTCTTTAGATGTAGGACAGCCAAAAATATTCTCTTTGCTCTTTCAATTTGAAGTCAATTGTCTTCGAAATAGTTTTCGTCGGCCACGTCGTATTTTATGAGCAGAAATGTGACAACGGGAAAAAAGATTCTTTGCTAAGAAGATATTTGTTTCCGGCGGAATAATTATTTGATCATTAAGAAAATAATTGCTTTATTGAGTGTTTTTTTGAATAGATGTACGTGTATTCGAGATAAACTACACACTAACTCATTTGTAAATTCGTATTGTCGAATGCAACAATAACGGGTGCTAAAATTTGACATATTGTACGTGCGAATTTCGCAGAGAGCGTTATTATTTGCGGAAAACTTTGTGCGATTAAAGGACGGAAGTATGAGAAGAACTACGCAAGTAGTTTAGTCGAAAGTGACCTGAAGGTAACGAGCAACCGACGCGAAAAGCACGAATAATTGCGTAACTTTTTAGTCGCCGTAACGCGCCTTCCTCGCGTATAATCGCTCGTAAAAGTTTGAAAAGCCTGCGTCCTCTTCGACCGCGTTAAGAAGCTTCTACGAGTCGTTAATTAAAATGGCTTTTGGAAACTTTATCGCCCTCAGGACGCGCTTAGTAACATAGAGATGAGACAATTTTCGAGCGGTGTCAACGGCTGTCGCACGTAAAAGGCGATCGCTCTAAAAGCCTATTTTCTAGGTCTTCCTCAAATTCTCGTTAACCAGGAACTGATTGCGGGAAACGTAATTTATATCCCAAAGATTGACAATCGAAAAATTATTATCTCGGTTTTATTCCGAATCATCAGAATTATTAATAAGGTTTACTTTTTACTTAATTAAATCAAAATCATAATACGAAAACAATATAGCGCTATTGAAAACATCGATAAATAATGAGCAAAATAAAATATTGCGATGCAATATATGTCTTTCTGATAGTGAAACAAAAGACGTTTATAGTGCGCACAAACTGACGACTAACATCGATTTTATGAAATATAAATTGCACGCGATCGAGTTTTAAAAACAACTTACCTATTTATTCGGAGATTAACGATTACTAAGTCATGCAACAATCGCATGATATTACATCTTTTATTTTATCTGATAGTTTTTGTAAATCAGATTTTCCACGACGTTGGATTAAACGTTCACGTACTCCGAACGTAGGTATAATTAATTCCGCGATAAAAAGCATGACACATAGTATATAGAAAATAGACGAGCGTTTTATGTGTTGTGTGTACACTTAAAAATAAAATATATTTATTCTCGATATAAGTAGTTATCTGTCTATATCAAGAAACTGATTTTTAAAACGAGATTGATAGGAAAAATCAATTAAACCGCGCATGACAGATATTAAAGATAAAATTCTGTGTTTGCTAAATTATAAAAAACTAATTCAAAAAAAAAAATGTTTTCTCTCAATGAAAAATTGTTCTTTGTTCTGTCATTCAGTGACGAAGAACACGCTGGCTGACTAAAAGAGCATAATGTACGGGAGTTTCTCGTCACAAAATGCAGCGTCGCGTAATATGCGCGATATGTAAGTTCCTCCACGGGGATATGCGACGCCTGGTTGCGCGTAAATGCGAACTCGTCGCGGCTGCATTGTCACACATATACAGATACAGTATGTTTGCACGTACAACGTAATACGCGCGAGAGAAGGCGAGCGAACGATTGTGCAAATATCCGGATATCTATATTATACACTATACGGAGCGATGCGGAGCGGCAACTTCACAAATTTCGAGACATTACGCGCGCGCAAGTGCAAATACAATTTATACAGATAGTTGTGTTATACTTACGAGTCTATGCACTCTCGCGCCACTTCTCGAATCTCGTAATTGGGACGCGAACGTGGAATAACTATATGAGGAATAAAGTTTCGAGCGCGCGTTCTCCGGAAAACGTAGTGCGCACACTGCAGTGTGTAGCCACGAAATTGCAGCGACTACAAGTTATTAGCAACGGGTTATCACAACTCATTGCTTTAAACATCCCGGCAGCATCGCGGTGGAAATATTAATAGAATAATTCGATATCCGCGTCCCTTCGTCCGGGATTAATATGATCCTCATTTGATAATGTTGAGAGCAGTTGAAACGCGAGCTGCGGAATGGTCACACGATTTTATCGTCGTGAAAACACCGGACTCCCTGTTCGGGAGTTCCAATCTCGAGTTGCATGTTGTCGCGTTGCATTATCACAACGATATATGCAACCTTCAGGCGGCGCGGTCCGTCATCATCGCATCATGTGCTATAGTTCGGTCGATGGGCGAGTCTCTTCGTTTCCGGCGGAATTCAATTTCCACGTGAGCGTTATCGATGTTTGCGCCCTACTGATGCTATGCAGATTGCAGATCCACGTCGCCGTCGCGCGTTACAGCTTCTCGTCGTCGCGCTATCATCGGCATCGACAATTTACGACGCGATTGCCCCGCGCGCATTTATCCGATGCGCGTGCACACGTAAGCAACATGCCCTTGCAATTTGTTAGGATAACCGACGCGCTGTTGCTACAATGATACGCCGGAAAATTATTGCAGGAAGAGTATAAGCTGTTCTCTTTACTATAACGCCCATCTTACTTTCACGTGCTCAAAGTAAGATCCTAAAACTGCTTTCTTATCTTGTGCTCAAGACTGCTGAGAACGTGAATGTAACGATTTTTTCTTCACATGAAATCAAGTCATTTGGTGTTAATTTTTTTTTTTTATGTAATTACACATATTATTTTACTTACAATTAGTACGATCTTCGAAGTTTTCATTTAAAAAGTTTAAAAGTTTAAAATGTTTACATTTTTGTTTTAATTTGTTGATTTTCTATTTGGAAATAGTATTAAATTAATTACATTATTTTATCTTTTTTGTCTTGCTGACGGTGGAAAAAGAAAGTTTTCAGTTTTCGGACAGCTTGTTCGGTGAATTAATTCCGCGAGCAAATTTGCGATTCCATGCGTTTGCAACAACTGGTGGCAAAGCGCATTTTAATAGAATGCTTAAATTAATGATTATTGTAGCGTAGCGGATGTAGCGTTATCGAATCCGGTGAAACGAATACATGAACCACGTGAATATGGTACAATTCGTGTGAACTATTTACGAAACGGGAGAGGGAAGGTGCAATATACACGTCGCGATAGCGTGTAATGCAATTGGAATGACATCTCGCCACATTGATAGAACGAGATTGAATCAAAGTCTGACAACTTTTGCGTTTGTTGTGAGTTTTGCGCGCAATAAATCAGCGCGCGTTAGATGGAAAACTACAAGAGACGACGGGTTTTATTATTTCTTAATAAAACGAGATCTCGTCATGTCTCGTGCGAAGACATAATAGTCATGTGTGGTAAGTCGCAAATCAAAATTACGTATTCGCTGGGGTATAAATGCAATTTGCTACGACACGCTGAATCTCGACGTTTTATTACGACAGAGGAAAGCAACAAATTGAAAAACAATAATTAGAATTAGAACTTTTCTATGTTTCTTTGTTCGATTATCGATTTGATAGTTTTAGGTTGTTCTATTATTCGAGTATTCACTTTGTCATTATTTCAGTATATACGCTATATATCGCAGTTCTATTAATGCAAACGATATTGGCTGTTGAAATTGTTGAAGTTGTCGGAATAATAAGATACAATAATTCATGCAGCAAATAATTAACAGTTAACCAACAATAATAGCGACAATTAATTAATTAGACTCACCTACAATCGTCATGTCACATGCGTGAACGCCAGAAGATCGCATACATTACGCATAAATACGAAATCGCTCTCTAACATAACTAATTTCTGTACTGAGTTAGCGCGTGTAACCACAAACAAACGTGTACAATCGAGGAATCGATAACCTGTCACGATTGTCCGCTATTGTACGTGTCTTCGTAGTGTGTCTCTTCTTCATTTTTTCCGCTGGTTTAGTCACTGGAATACAAAACATTTCGACAGACGATGGAAATATGTGTGTGTCACAGTTCGTGCTCTTGAAACATTGTTATTGTTGAAATAAGATGAGATAGTATCGTCTACTTATCACATAGTGATAATATTTTTTAAGTATCAGCATAAAATTTGATGTTAATTATTGCTTTTATTGCGATGCTGTTTAAATTTTTTTACGTAGCTTGAACTATTGTTATATAAATTTTTCGACAGTTCTCTATTATATGCGGGAGATACGTAAAATACTTAACTTAAGTGTAGCACGCGTATGTTATGTCTAGTAAATTAAAAAACGAATAAATAAGTCGCGAATAAAATCGCGTGAAATATTAATTATTTACGATAACACCGTTCCTTTCTCATTATCAAGAATATATTTTTCGTGTTTGTAAACAATTTATAAAAGTTATTAATAAATCGCATATGCGATAAATGCGGTGTGCTGAATAAAATGTTGGTAATCGTTGTTGCACAGTTAATTAACGCGTAATCCCGCATAATTGCTATATTCTATCCGAGTTCATTAATATTTTTTACTCGCTGGTTCGTGTGAATACATCGCATTCAAAATGTCGGACGAAATATCAAACGATTATTATTGTAGCGCATTAATTAGCGTAATTACCTCCGCTTTTCCAAGCGGCTCATATGAGTGAGAATCTTCAAGTGATGCACATATTCGGTGGTGTGAGAACTTATTTTATTATAATTTTGCCGATTATTTACCTGCTTAACATCGTCATTACACGTGAAATAACATGTTTAATATTTCAATGTGATAATTTGTGATTACCGCGAGAATCGTAACTCGACAGTCGCTTTATCGCACACATTCACGATAAATTCTCACGAAAATTGAACAAAAGAAAATATGCGTTTTATTTTTATTGAGTGGATGATGGATCACCAGTTGACCATCATTACAACGAACGCGTCAAATATGTTTTTTCTGTCTTAATTTTTGTATTTCGGCAATAAGTCCAAAGTAAACCTCACGATGCACAAATGCACGCCTCTATCCGGATTTTATCTGACTACATTATTTATCATTGTATATTTGCATCTGATTCTTTCGAAAAAATCTATTTAAAGAAAACAGAAAAAAAAAACAACAGAGAAATAGTGGTCATAACTTGCGAGATCTACATGCTTGCTCGTTCGTTCGTACATTCTATTAGATTCCGTCACCCTTATTCTTCTTATCTTCATCTTCCACTCTTGGCATAAAATGAGAATTGTGTTTGCGTGAAAGAAAGTCACATGGAAGGAGAATTTCGGAGAAGAAATAAAATGACAGTCTTACCCCGAAGCCAAGGAAAGACTTAGCTTTCTATCTGTATTCTATTTTCTTAGAATAAAGAGCTATCTCGCGTTGCTTTTTTCTACCGACGTACATACATACACGCTATCGGCAAAATATACATCGTGTCTTTTGATTTGGCTATACTGAAAAGCATATTCAACGGGCGATGACGCTTCGTGAACATCCGAAAAAAATATCCCGCGTGAATTCAATCCCGAGATGACATTTTCCGAAAATAAACGCGTCTACATTTACATTATTACAAAGAGTTGGTTACTCGGATGAAAAAACAATTTATTTCGAGGGAAGTAATTATGATACCGTTAATTAGCTGCAAATCGTCGAATGCAAAACATGTGTCGCTTTTACATAAACAAACTGTCAAACAAATTCCGAGATAACAAGATAAATTTAATAAAAAGATAATGTTTTTCAATAATGTTTTACATTCGCGCGGTTTTTAATAACAGGCTTTGCCTGTTATTTCGCGTTACTTTGAGAAGTATTCATTAATTTTAAATCTCGCGCGCGCATATATATGCATCGAGTTTTAAGCAGATTCGTCTATCTTCTTTAAAGAGTAGAAAAACCGAGTTGCGAGATTTTATTCAACTAGAATTATATTATTGCTACTTTAGTGGAATATATATATTATATATTTGCAATAATATTCGTAGCTCTTGGGAAAAGGTCGAGATCGAATTTTCTCAAGCGATAACGAAGTTAACGCGTTAGTTAGTAAAACAGATGAATATTTTTCGATAATGATATGACTGTACATAAGTTGTCCCTGACATTTTGAATATCAAATGTGAAGTAAAATGTCAGAAAAAAATTGGAAAACGATTGGCGATGATTCAAACGCTTCTCGAAAAAAAAGACTCGCATCTACGTCGTCTACAGTTCGTATTCTAGAAAAGTATTTCGGGCTTTTATGTTCTTTCAACGCGAAACTGGAATCTGCTCGCAAAAAAAATCAAACGTGATCGGCATTTCTCCCATTTTACATTACACCACGAAGCGGCGTATGGATTTTTTTTACGGCTAGAATAAAAATCACTATTTGTGTCTCTGCATGTACATATCAAATTGAACGGTTAATAATTCGATTTGTTTTATCAGTTCACCATGTCTCTTCCATAGAAAAATATTGCGTTATTAAAACAATTGCAATTTCTAAAAAAAAAAAAGATTGAAGACAATTCTGCAAGACAATAATTTTTTTTCACCTCCCTAAAAAATTATTTTTATTAAATTTGAACATTTAGTTTTGTGCAACTTGTTTCTAAATTTTTTGTGTAGCGTTTTTGTTTTAAGCAACATAGAAGATGTGGAAATAAAAACAACTGCAGATTTACTTATTCTAGTTTGCAAGCAGTTAATTACTTTATGAAAACATCGATCTCTGTTACTCGAGTTTTTGGAGTTATCCGATAGATATTTATAAAATTACTGTTATTGAACAATTCTATGTAAAACCATGTTAACGTCTTTTTGCGTTATAAAAGGAAAATCCCCTTTTTATCGTTCGATTAAAGTCGAACGTCCGGAGATGTCTTTGAGCTCGACTCCTTTCGTCCGACTCGCTTGAAATACACTTGTTCTACTCGTTCACGTTCATTAATCGAATCTTCAGCGATCGATCGGCCAATACTGAAGATAAATTCTTTCTTTTCTCGCGATCGAGTACTTTGATCTCATCAAGCTCGTTAAAACGTTCAGAATATTTCACATTCTTTCAAAAAACCGATAAATATTCTTATGACTTTCATATTCTCCGTTACTCGCTGCATATGGATTAAAATACATACGAACTTGTGATCTCCGATATTTCTTATTACGTCATGAATAGGTTACGCTATAAAATTTTACAATCTGTTTGTTTTTCTCAACGCGTGTCGCGCAATTATTTCAGAATCAGATATTTCTCTTTAAACTGCAATAACTATGTGTGTGTGTGTGTGTGTGTGTATTTCATTCTGTTAACCTATAAGAAGAATTATATGTGTTCCACTTTCGGATCGGATCTCTTGATATTTATTCGCGAACCAACTTTTTGATTGCGATAAAAGTTGCATAGCCGTTTTCGATGTTAGTACACTTTGTAATAAAAATGTTTGTTGTCAATAGAAAAAACGGAATAGATTTTCTGATATGACAATTTCGCTATTTCAAAATAAAATGATAAAGATCGCCTTATTATTAATAATGCATAATGACAATTATTTTATTTTTAATGTTGTGCGATAGATTGTGTATAAAATTAAAAAAAAAAAAAAAATAACGGCTTGCTTAAAAACCAATTAACTCCGCGATGTGTGAAGTTGCTCGCTTACAACTTAACCAAGAAATGCACAATGATATTTTTCGGTTTAATAAAAGTCTCTTTAACGCACATATCGTAAATCTCTTTTATGTGTCCCGCTGTGTACAGAACGGTCCTTGTTACGAACGGGGCGGCGCTTTGAAATAGCTTTACCGTCCATCGCAGAAATACTGTAATATACGAATTCGTACGGTTTTGCGCAAGCTATCAGACCGCAGTACAGACGAGGAAATATTTGTTTGCATAGTTTCCGACATTGAAAAAATAGAGGAAAAAAATACGTGGAAAAAAAAAGTAATCATGCTTCCTTACAGTTTCGTGTATTTCATGTTCGTCTGCTTCTATTTCTTGGCGATGGAATTTTCGAACAGTCGAGATGTCACATTCACGACCAGATACATATATGAATCATTAACAACAAGAAATGATATCATCATACTCGGTACATACATACACGTATGGCCAAGAGCTGCGCAAACGGCTCGCGGGGATTATGAGGATGATTTCCCATAAATTTAGCCGTGTTTGAACAAAGGGCAAATTCTCGAGACGCATCCGATATCTTCAGCGAACAAACCAGCACGCTCGCCGGTGTATCTATTGCTTCGTCCTAAATTCTAGTTCTAACCGCGTTTCGGTACTCTAACGAGATTGCAAGGACTGAAAATTAACATCGAGGCAACGCTATTGGCGCGTCCAAGAAGTTGGTTGAAACTCGGATTGTCCCCGTCGCGCGTTACATCTCGGTTTTCATCCAAGAATACGGAAATGGACCGATTGCTCCAAGTCGATTAACGTTCGTTTATCGGATCGCGGGTGAATTGCTCGGCGAACGTATACCTATAGTTTGTTCATTGCCGTTCGCTTATTCGCCGTTATTCGCGCGGATATTCGATTTTTCCGTCCGGATAATTGCCGTCACCGTTTCCCTATCGCTACGTTATATTCTTGTATGAGTGCACAGCTATAACTGATCGGAATTCCGTGTCTCCTTGTCAGTTGATTGCAGCAGTCCGATGTAACTCCCGCGGGATTCATCTCACGGTATATATAAACTGACGTGTAAAGGACGCGCGTGCAAGAGTTTGCACTTTCCGCGCACAGTTGTGGTGTATTTGGGGAAATTAAATTAACTCGACACATAAGAATGCGCGTGTATCTGCTGAAAAACTCAGAGTAAAGACACTTTGAGGTAGGAAAGAGCTTTCCTCTCATCAAAAGAAAAAACTTGCGGCGGTTATATAATGCAATTTTTATAAGAAATATTTTATGTTTATAATTCGCTATCTTCTTATTTCGGAACGATATAAGTCATTCCCGTAATTCTTGTAGCATTTGACGATACGCTTTTTTTGTGAGATAAAATGTTTACTTAATTAAATTTCTCGAAGACACAATTTTATAACGCAAATTATTAGCATTATTATTATTAATCCTTAAATTAAACGTTATAAATGTTATTCATATTCAGGTTTATCGATTTATACATTCAAATAACTTGAATATTTAGTTTGCAACTGCTTAATGTATCGTTTCATGGTGTTTTAACTGTAAAATGTTTTAATTTGTTTTATGTATGCGTGAATATTAAGCTGGAAATTTTAATTGCGAATGAATGTTACTCAAATGAAAAAAGTTCCAAACTAAATTCCAAATTAATTTATTTCTCCGCTATAGCTAATATCAAGATATATTTAGAAATTGCGCGTCGCGTATTTGTAGGACGGGAAATTGATACGCGAGTAAAGTAGAACTCGCTGCAAACGCGATACTCGACAGACAGAGCGACCAGACCACACATGTAGCTGGCTGGTAATCGTCTGGTTCACACACGCATGTGTATATCTACACGTACACATATAAAATAGACGAGCGCATAGGCGCTGTATGTACGGCGACGAGTGGTAAAGCATTACGTGCATCGATCGTCCACCGTGACAGACGACGATCCGGGAGAATACATAGCGGTGGGAGTGGTGAGAAAACGCCACAAATGAATAATAACCGACGACACGACGTCACGTTGTCCCGTGTCTACAAACGATGAAAAAAGGAGCTGCTCGCGCAAACTTTACGTATCACGATCGTCGTTTTCATTCTGCATGGAACGACGCGAGGGTTGAAAGACGATGTGACGCGAAGGAAACGGCGGGAGCCATCCAAGCGTTTCCGTTTGCCACTCTTGCGAGAATGGAAAAAAGACGAAAGAGGGGAAACTGAGTCGCGAACGTTTTAGCGCGACGCCGACGCGTCGCCGCGGAGACGCTTGTCTTTGTCGTCGACGGGCCAAGCCGATATCGCTAGCTTCCGCGATACACTCATTCGATTTTTCCGTTTCGGTGCGGGGACTAGTGCAAAAACAACATTCAATAGAGCCTAAATAAACCACTACGGCTATCCCCGCGAACTCACTGCAAAAAGTCGGACAAAGTTTTCTCCCAAGCAATTCCCAAAGGATGATACGTGACGCGGAACATTTCTGAATGATTCATGCTCGATATATTCGCCACCACTCGAGTTTAAGTCGGAGATTGAAGTCGGCATGAAACTTGGCTTGCCTCTTTCTCTCTCTCTCTCTTTCTCGGCAGCGAAAAACTTCCTCTAGACGTAAAGCTGATGCGGAAAAAATGATCGGAGCGAAATGTCGACCATAAAAGCAACCGCAAATTTATTATTTCTGTTGTTTTTGTGATATGACGCGACGCGCGCGTAAAAGCGAAATACTTAGTAGTAGAAAAGTATATAAGGAAAAATAAAGTATATAAGGAATAAAAGTATACAAGGGAAATTGTGTGTGAACACAAATATGTATGTGTATATTTAAAAAATGGTACCATGACAAAAGAGATTCTAATCCTTTCTCTCCTAGTCAGAGAGCAAGTAGTTGGTGACATTGAGCAAAATACGCAGGACAAAGTGAATATTGGAGAAGCTTAGCCGCAACGTCGCGTTGGCGATCGTTTTAAACGGTCGTAAATAAAGCTGTAAACGCCTCCGCGTCTAGTGAGTCGGTCAGTTAGAAATGGCGAACAAGTCAGAGAGAAAAAAATAGTGAAACTTCGTCGTAGGCAATATTCAATTATTCATCGTGGCAATATGTACTCTCGTGGAGAGAGATTGAGTAACGAAAGTGCTCTCGCAAGTAGCTGTGTGAATGCAAAGAGAGATAAATAATAGTTTCTCTTTAGTTTCTCCCAGTGAGATCTTCTATATGAGTGCGTATATGAGTTATGTGTGCGCCAAACAGTCACAAAGTGTAATACGTGATGCGTAAGCCGATAAAAAAGTTTATTGTAAGCTTTGTTGGAAGCTGATTATAGATGAGCACTCAAGATAATACCAAGAACGAAGGAAGGTAGAAGAAGTGTAAGATCCTTTATCGGATAAATTAATAAGTTGATAAGGCGCCACATAGAATCACGCGATCACGCGAGATGCTATACGAATGCCTAATGTCACACTCGGCATAATCGTTCGTAATGTAATGTAGTCGCGAAACAGCTGTCTATTGATTTTCGCGAACAGATTGAATGAAAGTTTCCCGAGCGAGTGTGTGGTGACGATGGTCGCAACCTTACGAGAATTCTCGTAATAATGCGGAACGTTCATAGCCGAATATTTACGAGTGAACGTTAGCTACGACCAAGATTGCTATCAGACACTTTTATCGGAAATGAATAAAAAAATGTCTTGCGTACCTTTGTGTTCGGAGACATATCAGTCATTAATTATTTTTTAAGATGTAACACAAGCTATAATGTCACGGTTACGCGATATAATTGCATAAACTATTATTATGACTGAACGTTAATACAAGCGAAAAAAATAAAATATCGCCGTCGAAAAAATAAGTTACAATGTTCAAGCAATTTTTTTACTTTCATGCTATGTCCAATAATCATTAATGTAAACACAATGTTCTGTAAATATATTTAATATTAGGTGAAGTAAAAATTAAATATTCATAATTATGTATATAAAATTATGAAAATATAATGCAAAGCTACTAAAATTTTATGTCGGATATTTTGTATATCGATATTCCACGAGTAATGATAGCGGAAAATTTTCTAGTAAAGAAAATTGCACGGTCGAGCTAAGACCGATGAAGCCTATTGTCTTCATGATTGTCTCGGTATATGAAGCTCCGGGAAGCTACGACTTTGGTTATAAAATGCGTGCATTGTGGTTTTCATTATACCGCGCCGTGCAGCGTATTCCATCTGCGTTCGAACAGTAATTAACAGATATTTCAAGTAGCTTTTTTTACGAATGTGGTATTAGCAAAATTACCGCTCTTATTGCTCGGGATTATGCCAAACAGAAAATCGAAAGACGAAGTGTTTCCCGATGAACGTGAGATTGTTTATGTAATACATTGGATTGTCTTTTTCTTCATGGTTTTAAAATAAAAAAATAAAAATAGGAATTCTATACAGTTGACAATTTAACGTTTAAAATTAAAGAGTTTTTTTTATCATTATGATGTAACGTGTGATATAAACAAAAATCAGATTGCGATTAATTTTTACTATGTCATAGTATATCACGTGAGATGATTGATCTGTAACAACGCATAGATAGCAACATTACTGTTGTCGTTGACAAGTTTTATTCTTCAGAAGAACAAAAATTGGCTCGTTATTGCACGTAGTGTTAGGTTGTGACAGCTCGGTTGTGACAGCTCGTCAAAGTATAGCTATTTACGGCTTCATTGTTACTCGAAAATTTCTTTCCATTAAGCCATTTGTTCAGATTCAAAAACAAATAAAAATCGCACAAAGTCATATTTGACAAACAAAATGGATGGAGCAGCAATTTAAGCTTGTAAATTTTGGCAGTTGAAATATGAGCTGATGCATTGTCAAAAATCATTTACTTTGACGAGCTGTCACACAAACGCTACGCGCGATAGTGTGAACCAATGTTTGACATTTGTTCTTCTAAAGGATGAAACTTGTCAATGACAATGTCGTGTTATCTACATATCGTTTCGGATATTTATCAATTGCTACTCGTATTGTCGATTTGCATTATATAACGAGAAGGATATGTATAAGCGAATGATAAAATTGCTTACAACATAAATTGATAATTTATCAAATGATGGGAGGAAAATATATATATCGCGTAATTTGTCATTTCCAGCGCCGTGGTTAATGAACAGAATTTTATTTGCGCGAACGTGTGACACGACAGAAAGCTGCAGTAAATTTGATCACGTTAAATATAATGATCGCGAACGAGGGTGCATTACGCCGCAATTAGATTATAATAGATATTCCCATTTATGTCCATAAGAGTGCCTGCTAATTTGAATTTTATCAAAGATACATGCGTGCCGCCTTCAAATACTGTTAGCATTTATATGGGCAAAAGGCAAAAGGACATTTGCAATTTGTCCGTGAAAAGATCAGGTTTCCGCGCGTGATTAATACTTACTGAACGTTTGTTATTTGCAACAACTACGACGTAAACAACGAAATCCAGCCCGTTTTTCGCTCGCTCGTTCGCTCACTTGGCTCGAAAGTTGAATAGGATTACGCGCGTAACCAGCCGAGCTTGAATTTATAATCCAAAAGGACGACGGTGTCCAGCTAAAAGTGCGTCCGCGCGTGAAATTCCTCGTGACCGGCTTCTAATGAGGTTGTAATCCATAATAGCTCGTAATTTCACAGTTATTATTCTTATAACGTGGACTTTTCCTGCAGGTTCGTTCGGCTGGCAAAAATTCACGCTAGTAATTTAGACTATAGAACAATATATAGAACAATCGCTCGCGCGCGCGCTATCGCATTTAAACCGATTTATATCCGACGGACAACGGACATTTGTGTGTCGCTGCGCGGAGACGTTACATCGATAGCGTATAATTTGAATGCAACGCCAACATTATGTCCGGCGACATCGCCAGCGGCATCCACTCGTCACGATTTATGTTACGAATATTACATTCTCTTATACGCGTATTTTATCCGTTTTATGATTTATGTCGTGTTTTGTCCATCGACATTTCCATTTTAATGCTTCGTGCATGTCTCCGATTTCCATAATCGAAGAAGCGTAACGTTCCTTTCGCAATTATTTTTAACATTCTGTTGGGATATTCGAATGGGGATTAGGGTTGGGGTATAGCGAATGAAAGTATTGAGAAACGAGCGAAAACCGATACGGCCTCGAATTTCTCGCCGTTGCATCAATTGTTTTTTTTTCTTTTTTTTTGCAATCGACGACGACCTAATGTGGAAAAAACTCGCTTTCTAATCTCAGATAAAATTTCGTGCGGGGTCGTCTTTTTAGGTGTTCCGATGTATCTATGAAGCTATTCGTGCGTTCGTGGACAATTTTACAAAAATCCGTTTTATCGATCGTCTTGTTCAGAAATTGCGGACGTCCGAATTGGTTCTCGGATAAGACAGTTATTTTCCATGCGGAAAGATCGACGCGCGTAGATCAAATTCGTATCTATAAAATTCTATTCTCGATTGTAATTAAAGTTAAAAGTATAGTGTGTGTGTGTGTGTGTTTGTGTATGTGCTTAGCCCAACTTTTGAACTTATTCTCGTCGGATAAATAATGCAAAACTTTCTTTGGCAATTAAATGTTCCTGTAGCACGAACGGTAAACTTCTCACGAATGAAGATCATTGAAAAATCTGCTCGCTCAAGTGGAATAATAGACGCGACAGCGGAAGATTTTCGGCCTCGCAACTGATCAACGAGGCGTGCACATCTTCGATAAAGCTTTTTTTCAATGTATCCACGATGATCTAATAAGAGTTTAGGCTCCCACGTCAACTTGAAGATTGAAGCTATCCATCATGCCCGAATTTTTTGACTGATCTCTTTTGGCTTGTAACTTACTTTAGGAATACCAAGGCCAACATCGCTAGCAACTGTTTTGTGTTGTATCAGATTGATCGAAAATTAATAATTTGTTCGGAGAGAAAAAAAAAGAATGATGTCAACGTCACACGGTGTTTCATTGACTAAAAAGCTAATACATTATGACAGTCTTTTGTATCTTCATGAAATATTTCAATAATGTGAAAATATTAATACAAAAATAGAATATTGATTTTAATTTTGTCGATATTTATTTGGATCGCGGAGAAAATTAATTATTATCAAGTGTCTCATAAATATTTTTCGACAATCACGTTATTTTATAGCTATAAATAATGTAAAAGTCAGATAACAATTTTTTAATATTCGTGAAGAAAGAACGTTTCCGACAAATTCTATAAAATGTCATAAAAATCGACGTTTTAAAAGAAAAATTATTTAACAGCGATTTATTCGCGCGTGAGCTGCTCAAATTGATGGTAGAAAAACCGGGAATTATTTTTTCATCTGCAATATACAAAAGCGCGGACAAGCAGTTAGAATGTATCATTCGGAAAATGATTCAAAGAGAAAAGCCTGTCGCTTGTTAGGCACGGTCTGTATAAAGTTGCATCTGATTTATTTCTACATGTGGGTATGGCAGGACGGTAAACGTGCACGATGTGCAAGTTTTTTACGGCACGTTAGACTACTCTCTGTACTCGAAAGAAAAGCGAAGAATATTGTTAGATGAGATTACATTTTTCTGTCGACATAATGCGCCGCGGAATAAACGCTTTTAGCTTACAGACAGCTTCAGCAAACAGTTGTGCGCTTTGCTTAGTTAATTCCTATTATATGTTATCACAAGGCGCGTCTGATGAATACCAGATAACGACGTAAATTCCCATTGTGTGTTTAAACAGATTGAAAGACAAGTATATATACAGTGAATTGATTGAAATCCTACTTTTCTCTCGCCATGTTACATATGTAATATCGGCAAATATATGATAACCAAACTTGTATTTCAAGCAAAATTAATATTTCACACAAATGATAGCTTGTTAGGGAACGAAGATAAATGTGACGTTTACTTGTGTGTGAATCGCTGTACATTCAACTCCTGATACGATTTATTTCGGTTTTCGAGATCAAAGCGCCATCAACGACAACGTGCAACATAAAATGTTTCTAACTTAGTGATAGAATGTTGGCTGATAGTTATTATTGATGCAGGTGTGAAACTACTACGGCGGAGAAGAGTTACTACGTTGTTTGATAAAGTTGAGTTTGTAACCAACGCGCTTGATGTTACTTCACAGTGATATTATTTCATAGTATATATACAACTTTTTATTATACTGGGTCAACCAATCGATTGAGTTAACGGAAATTGACGGATATAAAGTGCAAACGCAAATAGAGCTACAACTGTAGGCTGTCAGAGATTTTGTGCGCACTTCCTTCTCATGTCCGATATAGATTCTTTTTTTATTGAATAGATTGCTCTTTATATTTTACAAATAAGTAATCTCTTTCTTAGAAAATTATAGCAATAAAAATACACTTTTCAATTAATTCTAAAATAATTTATATTTATCCGATATTTCATAATTAGTAAAAAAAACAAACAAAAAACAAAAGATTTTAATTGCTTTGTGTGCGTAGTATATAATAAATGTCTTCCTGCTGTAATTAGTGTTTTTTTTTCTGTGATGCGTATGTAAACATTTAAACACAACAAGAAAAGACAACGTTCGTTCTATTGTCATTAGTCATAACATAATCGATATCAAAGAGCCTCTTTTGGAGGAAAGATAGAAGACATAGGAAACTGTTGACTTAGCATCGTAGACCATTGCTGTCGCTTTACGTTTGCCGAACGAATTTGCGCCGCCGCGTACGTGATGTCTATTAATCGAATTTGCTTTGCGCCGGTCAGGGACGAAAATCTCAATAAGGGTTTATATGAAATCCGTCATCGATTGCCGAGGTGAACGCAGGTCACTTGGAAATATCCGGACCAAAAACACGCTCGCCCTTTGCATTTAATTCACCTGAATGACTCGCCGAGAGCTCTCGCCCACCGATGTCTATCTTTGCGCGCGCGTTCGACGCTCGTAATATTTAGTCGGCCATTAATGTCGGCGCGACCGATTTTGCACGTCAGAACAATCAAGCACTGTCGGTTTGTTATCGAGAGTTTTTTTAACGTTCGCGTTTTACCGCGCCGAACTCTCACTTGCACCACGACAAACAGACTGTTTACCTCAACGTGAACACGCTGATATAAATATTAAACTTGATGGTAAATATGACTACCGCGGCGTTGCAGCTTTTCTGCTGAAAGATCAAACAAAGAGAAAAGCATTCCGATTGTAGACGGCGTTTGCGCTCGTTATTAAATGTAGCTCTCGTTCAACAGAAACAAAGCCACGTGGCGTGGTGAGCGCGGCGGCGATATGCCATCGTTTCCGACAGGCAAACTTTGCACGGCGGAATGGATTAAACGCGTTTTATCGAATGAAGGAAAGTACGTCGTTGCGGGCGCGTATTGAACGACCGCGCGATCGATGCGCGCTTAGCATGCAGACAGAAACAAAAACGCGCGAAACAAGAAAGAAAGAGAAAAAGAGGGAAAAGAAGGAAATAGACGAGATAATAATCGTTCGACGTTGGAGGCTGCGGGTTCCTCGAGTGCAACACGAAAAGATCACCAAAATAACGCAGTAGGTCAGTCGGAAAAATTGAGAAGCCAATCTCTACGGTTTTCTGCGATCCAGCTCGCTCGGAAAGAATGCACACGACTCGGAAGATCTACTTTTTTCAAGAATGCACCGAACGGAACATTTTTCTGTTCACCGAAGCGCGCCTCAAAGACGATTTTAATTTAGGATTTATGCGAGCTGGCGAACACGGCAGTCTTGTGCGCGGCAATTTATGGAAATCGCGATAATTAGGTTTACACGACTCCGTTATATTAATCTATCAGCTGAGCGAGTTTGCACGCATCTGCACGCGACAACGCAATGATAAAGCAGCTGATACGAGCGGCGGCGCGATGGCAAGTTGTTACTACTTACAGTACGTGTCGGTGGTGAGTCGATCGATGGTATCCTGCTTGAGTTTGCTGTTCTTCTTGCCCATATTCGTAGGTTCTCAGACTTAACGAGTTACACCGATCGTTGAATCGAAGATCTTGTCCTTGTTTCTTGAATTTCTTTTGTTTGAAATTTTCACCGTTCAGCTCGCATCTCCCGATTACATCGAATCGCGATTGACGTGCCAGAGATAAAGTTAATTTCCGAAAATTATTCGGTGGCCAGAATCGACGTGTTCTCACGAGAGGGAAAAATTCCGCCGCTTCGGTAAAATTTCTAAACACGCTCGAATAATCGTCTCGTTTAAAACGATGTTTCACGGGTTCCTTGAACTCCTCTTGTTTCGAGGTCGAGCGAGGACCCTATCGAATCCTACTAGTAGATAAGTTTCCTGCCTGCAACTTCCTCCCGCGTCGAGTCGAGCCAGTTCGCCTCTGTCTTGAGAAGTTCGCCGATGGATTCAATTTGAAGGTGTGTTTTGCAGGAAGAAGGCGGAAACTTTCTTCAATCTCGAGGACGCTTGACGGCTCGCGGTGAATTTGCGTTGAGAACGAGAGCAGGACGGCAAGCCTCGAGAACAATGGAGTTTGATTTAATTTGTCCACGTGGAACGCAGCACGGCTATGTTTAGTCGATTTAATTACGACGTGACTTCGACATAACTCGACGATATATTGTCTTATTAGCGGGATCGATTCGATGATATGCCTTCTACGTAAATTTTCTTTTCGATGATATTGCTTTTTCTGCGAAGAAGATAAGACAAAATTTTAATGAAAGCGCGAACCCTCGTGATTCGAGCCTGCAATTTTTCATTTCTCTCCCTCTCTCTCTCTCTCTCTCTTCTTCTTCTATCATTCTCGACCACGGCTCACGATCTTTGTCGAAAGAAATGTCACCGCAGAAATTAAAAGTAGAAATTAAAGATTTGCTGCGCATCTCAAGATCGCAATTCGCAGACGGACATTAAGTGAGTGATAATTTTCCAATGCGGTAAACTTTGCGGAATCATTAATCGCGCCGCTCGGAGAAGTTTTGAAGTGCGCCGACGAGCTTCGATTCGCGAAGATCGTATCGGGAAATTAAGACGAAAGAGCACTTTGGAAAATGTTGGAAAAGTTTATCGAAGTAGTTGCGCGATATCGATAAATCTGTTCTTAATTTCCGCATTTTTTTTTCTCGCTTGACTCGAAGGTCATTAGAAATTTATCAAATTTTCACAAGTTGGACAAATTTTTTGAAAGACGATCGAAGATATCGAAGATGCAACGCGAAATAGCGTTATCGACAGAAATACATCGTGTCTCAGAACGAACGTATCGAAGTTTCAAAGA